>DWPQ01000521.1:0-16030 GCA_018251795.1 Perichares adela | reverse complement strand
GAATCTATACATCCACGGCACGATTAAACAAGATATTTTTTCCGAGGTTTCTGATTTTAGTAATTATATGTGATGAGGATTCCTTCACTGAAAAGTTCGTCGTAAAATAATTACAGAACGAGGATGCGGACAATTCCGAAGAAGTCCCAAAGCCAGACGAGTCGTACAATATCGACATACCTGGCTCTGTAACTCTGTGGGAGGCTCGTCCTAGACCCAGCAATAGTGCACAGGTACGGACAATGAAAGCATGATTGGCATAGAATCTAAAGATTTTATTTTAACTTATTTTCTGTATTCCATATTGAACATTTGCACAAGTATCTACCACTTTAGATGAAATATTATGAAGTAGTAAAATAAAGAATTTAGTAATAAGAAGTACTCGTAATACTAGTTTGCACTTTTTCAATTCATATTTTTAACAACTCGTTTGTGCAATGTTTTAAATAGATCGTAAAGGGAATTTGTGGGAAATTATTGACAATGATATTTATAATGCAACATATTCTTTGGGAATTACTTTGAATGTTATTTCGATCTCTGCTGCTTCTAGCTGAATATTTAGAAGACTCTTTAGGACCATATTTACACGTAATTCAAATTCTCCAATATTGTTCAGTACTACCAGTTCACGGAGTTCGCGATGTCGTTAAACGAGTTGGAGCGGGACATGAAGAGCCAGCTGTGTCCGACGGACAGCCGGCTGCGTCCGGACGTGCGGCTGCTGGAGCAGGGAGACATCGACGGCGCGGCCGCGGAGAAGACCAGACTGGAAGAGAAGCAGCGAGCCGCGAGGAAGATGCTTAAGAAAAGCACTGATCTGTGGCAACCGAGGTACGAGCTATTTAGCAGGTTATCTACATGACTAGACTAAAGGCGTCACTTAACAATAGGAAAAACTGCGAGAAATCTTTGCTATTCTTAAAAAAAAATCTTGGCAGCCAACATTTGTTTTTATAACTAATTTCCGTTTGACGATCAACGCTTTTGTCCTATAAGATATGCAATAATTTGTTTGGAATTCAATTTCTTACCAATCAGTCTTAGAATAATCAACATCAATTTCTTCTTTTTACTTTAACATGAGAGACTGTCGTATCTCGGCCGAGTACTGTATTACGTGGCGAGATACGACTATACCTATGTTCCCGTATAATATTTGCAAGTTTACAAACCTGTCAACCCAGGACGTAGGTGAGAATATGTGGCAAAAAACGATTAATTTATGAATACTCACACTCTAATCTGGTGTTTTTCCATGTCCAATGACGGTGATCACTTACCATCAGGTGACTCTGGTCGTTTGCCTGGTTATTGGCATAAAAAAGAAAACAAAATGGTATAGGTATTTTCACTTCGCAGTCAGCTGTTTCAAAACCGGGATGTGATATGTATATTGTGTTGCAGGTGGTTCAGCCAGGGGACGAACCCGTATACCAAGCAGGAGGACTGGTTGTACAATGGCGGCTACTGGGACCGCAACTACCAACATCTTAAAGATGTCGATATTTTCTAGTTTATAGACGTAAATGAAACTTAAAAATAGAGTGTTTATATTTTATATTTTGCTGTTGGCCCTCGCGGCTTATACAGCTTCACGCGTATATTTAATTAAATTAACATAACGTACGTACTTAACGATGTTGCCAAGTAATTTTCTACCATGATTTAATTTTGCGTTTTAGTGTTTTTTTCTGAAAGTTGCAAGATTGTCATGGACGTCGATTTTTGGCTTTTCTGGCTTCCTAACAGGACTTCCTCTTCTAGAGTAAAGGGTAAAATATTTTTACAAGGGTGTTGCAGTTACGGAGACAGTAAGAAGCTGGTCTCACGTTTCTACCTGGTTTGCACAGCTAATGCATTTTGTGTCGTGGTCATCCATGGGCGGCGGTGACCACTAATCAACAAATGGCTTGTTTGTCGGCTATTATGATTTTTTTTTCAATAAACTATTAGATGATTTTTTTTACAACTTTCAACGACAATTATTATGTTGCAAACCATTTCGCTCCTGCAGGAGAACATAATTCTATATTACTGGATAATTATTACCTCAGGTGGAGATATATCGGAGCAGTTATTAATGTGCACAATATTACTTAATATTAAAAAATTGTAACACTATTATTAATTATAATAATAATAAATTTTAATGTATCGTTAACATAGTCTTTCAAATGCTATAAATTATCTCAGTGTAAAACATTTATGTATGTTTGCTGATAAGACAAATGGTTTTTTCTGTATGAATATGTAGAGCATAAATTTTATTTTCATTAAAAATAATTATTAAAATTGTACATTATGAATGGGTCCCTTGAGAGTTATTAATATAATAATATAGTATAATAAGAGTATTTTCATATAAAATCCCGATAAGTTTAACATGGCTTGTGCAGCGCCATTTTAATTTAAATAGTGTCTAGAAATACTGTTTTAATATTAAAAACTTAAATTGCTTCGATTAATATGTGTAAACAGGCTTGACATGTTTGCTAAGACAAGAATGAAATATTTACAAAAAAAAGTTATTCATAAAATGAATAAATAATAGATACTGTGTTAGATGTTGCCAGTATTATCCTTTTTAATGTTTTTCGTTCCCAGTATCGCATTAAAAATTAAATACTAGGAAGTCATATCTATTTCTAAAAAATATATATGATTCTCTCGAAGGCGTATACATCGAAAACTTTATAAAGAAGCCGAATATTTGAGAGGCTGCAATATTAATTCCAATCGCTTTTGCCGACTTGTTTTTGATTACACATGATCAAAGATATAAATATAAACACAAAAATACTCTTTATTGTATTGTAATCAGACCTAACAACATTTTTGACATAGAAATAATATCTTGTGTTGGCAAACAAGCGAGGACTGCTGTATTGTACATAACTATTTAAGTATTATTAATAATCATTTGTATTATATAAATAATGGAGGCGTAAATCTCAAAATGTAGTTATTTGTAAAATAAGGTTCCCAGTGTTGAGGATATCCATATTAGGGCAAATATATAGTACAATATTTAGCTTGCGTGGTTATGGTATAGGTAAAACCGCGTGAATTGAATTTAAGTAATGAAGTCTATTCCAATAAAGGTAGATATCATAGCACATTTTCATGTCACGAACAATAACGTTTGTAATAAATAAGATTAAATATTATTCAGCTTCTGATGTGATAATTTATAAATGAATTAATTACCAAGCCCACATACCTCTTTCTAAAATACTTTCAACAATACTAGCCTTAGAAATGATTTGTTCCAATCCCAGAATGTCTGTATTTTGTGTTGTATATCAAGACATAGGAACAATATTATAGAATGACATAATAATAAATGTATAGTTTTTAATAAAATAACTGCTACTTATAATTTCATAATGAAGTATTTTGCCGACATGGGTTTTTTTATTTATTTGTAGAATAAAAGTTTTTTTGATATAAAAGATAGTATATGTAAACTTGTAATTTGTGAACGGGGCACTTATTGCTCCTAGTTTATTGGTATTTTCATATAAAATCTCGAATAAGTTAATTTGGCGTGTGTAGTTTGAACAGTTTCTAAAAAACTTTAATTAATTCGATTAGTATGTGTAAGAACAAGCTTGTCGTGTTTGCTAAGGCAAGAAAGAAATATTAACAAAAATAAGAAATTTCATTTTGCCATAAAATGTAGAAAAACTACTTAGGTAGTTAATTGTTACCCTATCACAATGTCTCTAATTGAAATTACAAAATCATTAATATAAGTATCAATACACACGTCAATTTTACTTCTACCGTTTCGGAAAGGTGATTTATCATGGATGAGAAGAAACGGCGAAATAAACTCATCAGCACATCTTTTGACACATGCGTCACACAGTAACATTTCCTACCATATGTGGAACTAGATACAGAGTCAATTATTCAAAAATGTTATTGTCATCTGTATAATCATCAATACTATTACTATAGTATTGATGATTATACTACTACTCTTACAAGTTGTGCCATAACACGTTTCTGAAGCATTTCCATAGGTAGATTTCGTAAAAGTTTGGGGTTCATTATAATATTGTACCGTGAGTTTAGTTTACAGATAGCTCGAATAGCTCTCTTTTGCAATACAAAAATATGTTTTATTGCTTTACTAAACTCAAACAAGTTTAGCGGTTTCTGCGTCCATAAACTGTTTTATTTTTCTAACACCGACCGCGGTCTTACTAAGTTTACTCGCAAAACCTGTTTTATGATGGATGAGTGCCCCACTGAAGTTTACTATCCAAGTTCATCTCAAAAACACAGCAGATTCTTCTGTTTTTGTCATTATTTAATTTTAGGATTTTACTCCCTTTTTTCTTACCTGGTAGCGAAAAACTTATGCATTTAGTTAATTTTTGCATTTAAAAGTAAATTATTCGCTTCTCTCAATCTGACTACTATATTAAATTGAAGATTTGCAAAATATATGTAATACGTAGGTACATTTACAACATTACCATTTACAAACATGTTTTAAATTAATAAAATAAAACCAGAACACACTATATACCTCAAACATAGTAATTTCATGTCTTGGCAAGCAAGCTAGCCCTTAAAAAAAATAAAAAAAATAAGCTAGCCCTGTTGTATATAACAACTATATATAAGTATTATGAATAACACATTGTATTATATAAAAAAAGGCGTTCGATATCACCTAAAAGTAGATTTATAAAATAAGTTCCCCAATGTTGAGGATTACTCCATTGGGGAAAATATATAACTTGTAATATTTAACTTAAAATCACGAAAATAGATTTTTAGTTGTTATATATAATTAGATAATAAAGGTAGAAATCAGTATACTTTCATGTATTCGTAGTATGAATGTTTCTGATTAATAAGATAAAAATATAAGTCTATAGTGTATAAGGTGAATAGCCGGAATTTCTTTATTTATGAAAATTTCCATATAATTGAGATTGCTCGCCTGATACTGGTATTATTTACTTCAAATATAGCTACACACCTTACCTATTACGATTACATTTTCACTTTGCGACCGCATTGCCTCACCTACACATATTGTAAATAATATTCTATTTATTAATCTTAAGTAAAATGTACATTTACGTACTTTTATTAAGTACGTATAAATTGAGACAAAACGTTTAATTAGTTAAGTACTCTATACTTAAAAAAGGAAAGAAATATTTTAGCATATCTACTCTATAATATTTAATTATTATACGTAGTCTTTATTAGTGTTGAGTGCATATTGTATGTTCTTAGGAGACTTGACGTTTAACATAGTAGGTAAGTGGAATATTTACTGTACCTATTCCTGATTTAATATGTGCGATACCTACTTTAAGTTTATTGTAAGGCGTCATAATGTAGTTAATTTGATCTTACCTCTAACCTTACATGACTGAAGTAATATTTGATTTAATTAAATATTTATTTGACCATTGCGTCAGAGTATTGCTGACCCGACGAATTGACGTACATATTTCTTACCTTAATGCTCCTAACTGTAATTAGGCGTAAGTATTGCTATGGTTCAAGTACTTCAAGAAATGCCAAAAGCCTTATAATAACGGTAACTTTAACTGTCAGTTTCATATGAATATTATTAATATAACAGTTTATCTGTATGAAGGGAATCAATGAAAAAATATCGATAGAATGAGAATATCGGTCTATGAAAAGGGATTGGTTAATGTAATATTGTTATGACATATAAAAAGATGATATTGGAATAAAAACTATACGGTCACAAACAATATTATACTAGGCATAAAGTTATTTACTGAAACTAACAGTATTTAATACGAATAAAGCTAAAAATTAAATGGTCAAGTAATAAGACATCAAAATATAAAGTAAAAAATAATACTTACATACACTGCACACTAGAAGACTGTACATTTGGTTAAAAAACTGTAAAAAACATGAAATCTGCATGCTTACCTCTTTGAATTAATTATAAATGTGTAGTTGATTTTTTGTTAGCACAATTTTTAACTAAATAACATTTCAAAATTACCATCATTATCTCCAATGAAGAATTTGTTTTGTTCATATTTTACAGTATTATATTACTGAAATAAGTAGGTATATTTAATGGAAAATATTGTTTGCAAAATAACACACAGCTGACTGCTGAATTTACCGGAGTAATGTATACTACAGACATATATTAGGTACATATATATTAGCTAAATATGTCATGGAAAAATATCTATGAAAATATATTCTTTTTAAATATAAATAATGATTGAAAACACATATAATGCAATATTGTAATAATAAATGTGAACCCATAATTAAAGTAGAAAAATATTTTATCATAAGTATTTAGTAAGTAAATTGTATTAATGTATGCTCTTATCAAGCAATGATTATAAAGCTGTATTGTGAATAATGGTAGTGATGTTTTTGCATTTAACGCATTTTAGGCTCAGTCGAGCCGAGTAGATGTTTTAAGTAGAAGTTAATAAGATCATTGTTTAACCGTGGCTAAAATCTCCGCCAAATATCAATGACGAAGTGTCAATGCCACCCCTATCTATATTTATATATATAAAATCCTCGTATCACAGTGTTAGTTGCCATAATCCTCCGAAACGGCTTGGCCAATTTTTATGAAATTGTGATTTTTATGATTTTGTGCGTATTTGGTAGGTCTGAGAATAGGTTGTAAACTATTTTTCAAGCCCCTAAGTAGTAAGGGTGGTCTACCCCAAACATAATATATTTATTATTTTTGGTCCCCAAACAGACAGCGGAATTGACCAATCACGTACTGCGCCTGAATCACGGTGACGATGTTTTCACGATCGTCCGTATATATACAAGTTCCGAACACAGAACAATAGGAGCTACGGAAGAAGCTACAAAGTATTACAAACAGAGACTCCAATTATATTTAGTTGTGTAGATTATTATAAGTGGTTGTTACTTTTGTTGATTTTGTTATTTAGTAAGTATTAACACTTCGCCATTGATACATTAATTGTCGTAGTACTCAATGTCTATAGGACTTAGAATATTATTAAAGATTGTTAGCATTAAGCTACTAATTATGATCATTTCAAAATATGTTTAATCCGAAATAAATAGTTCTTATGTGATATGTAGTTTTCTTTATAAATGGTCAACTTACGAGCGTAGACCATCACACCAACCTCGAAGACATTATTTGCTGCCAGGGTGAAATATTGAGCTTCGGACAAGGATAAATATTTGGGTTTTTCATAAAAATACAAAGATTGTCTTAAAATATTCTTTATTTTCTCACTATTTTTTTTTCTCATCATTGTATACTTAACCTACATGTAATTTTCCCCTGTCTACTAATATTCCTAATCCATTCCATGTCTATCCCGTAAATTACTTAATTATTTTTATTATACATTTTAATTAAATTCGCTATCATCACACATAAGCAGGTATTTATATTTTTACACACTAGATAAAGATGAAAAAGTATTTTGTTCTATAAAAATACAATATTACATTATTATAATGGCACTTCTCGCATTCTGGTAATGATAAATGTACGCGCATCTTTTTATTATATCTGGCTCTTATTCGTTGACCTTTATTAACATTTATGGAAATTCTACAGCAATTAATTCGTGTTTTTAAAAGATATAATTATGCTAATGAGTTTCTTTCGATGTTTCTTGTCTCAAAAATCTTACCGCAACGGCAGAAGCAAAAAAACACATACATACACATGCATTGTCTTAGTGATAACTACTTTAACAAAAATAAAACAATTATTTTACGGTTACCGTCGTTGTAAATTTAAATCAAGGCTGTTGAGTAACATTAATAAAACAGACGCACCGTACAACTAAAAAGTGACAAAATTGTTGGTACAATTTGTAGTCTAAAATATGACCTTACAATATTTTACAGGCAAGATAAAATATGTAAGCATTTCAGAAGAGATTGAACATACTGTGATCCTAAGATATTAGTGCAGTACAAGTAGCTATATCGCTAAAAAATTTAATTCACAATAATACACTTAAAATTATTTCATTATCAATCAATAGTATGAATAGTAAGAATTTTCTTCTAAATAATAAAAAAAGGTACGTGTGTTTACATAACTTTACATAACTATTTACTGAAATTAAATATTATTTGAAATTAGATATGCATTGATAGATTGATTGTTTCGCATCATTATCTCCATTTTAAGTTTAATTTACCCTTCCGTATGTTTTCGTGAATGGAAAACATTTCCTGTTTCATTTTTTAATTTTTTCTCTATGAATTTGTAAAATATAGCTTAAATATTCATTGGATCCGTTTAACCGAGATTATTAATATTGAATTATAACTTCTAGTACCTTCACTAATAACTTAGGACATTGTAGTTAATATACATAATTATAACAAAAACACTTATTACAAATATATTAAAAATATGATTACCAAAATATTGTTCCACAAAATAATTCATTCAGTCATTATCACCTAAAGGTACTTATTGATTTACATATCTTAACTTAGTTTATGATCTACCTTCCTTGACCATAGATTAACTTTAAAGGCCAATCGTTATTAATAAAACGATTTTTTTTTCAAAAGATGTAAATTCGTTATTCCCTTTTTTTTCAATACCAATTAAGTAATACGATTTACGTTTATTGTACTAAAATTATAAAAATATTCTCTTATGATTTTTTTTTATTGTAAGTTTTTTAAAATAATTTTGTTAGGTAATTATTGTCTTTATTATATCTGAATTTGGTCCTCAATTGTCTATTAAACATAGAACTTTTTGGCAGAGAGTAGACAGCTTAGATATTGCCATGAAACGCTGCAGTATTATGTCACAAATTGTCATCAATTCGTAATTTACTTAGAATTAACTTACATCATGCACATTATTTGCGAACCGATGAAAATACAATGATTTCATAAATATAACCTGATATACCCACGGACACTATTAGACTATTATAACAAAACGAGTAGTTTAACCAATCGCACAATATAAATGTCCCTTCAGTTTTCAATAAAAACAACGTAATGTAACGTAAGTCAATCGTAACAACAGTTTTGGTTTTTTATCAATTAAAGACTTTTTGAACAAAATTTAATTGGAACGTCTTTTTATTAATTTTAGTACGTCTACTACGTCTTTATGATAACCAACACGTTGGTTTACATGTCACATGAACACATAAAAGACCACATGTCACAATTTATTTTGTAAGATTGTCAAAAAATATATTTGTCGGAAAATTGCTACACAAACTATGGTATTCCACTAAAATTTTGTGTAATGGGAATATTTCAGTACCAAATCGACGTCTACGAATTGCGTTTAGTCTGTCTCCTACTCACCATCTCGCTGTATTCATCTACAATGTCCTCACACTTCACACAAAGAAAACTATTACTGAGCATCCAATCCCGAGTCCAAGTAGTCCTTCAGATGTATTGGCACAGATCGCGGTAGTGTTCGACAAATCTGTAACAAAATGAAGTTATGAGGAATAGGCATTATGTCACTGGAGGGTTTAAGGGTATCATTAAGTCGCAACCCTTTCTTTGCTTACGATGCCCCCTACAGACCATCATATAATGGTATTAGGGTAAGGTTATGTTATGAGGGGTTCGCGGAAGAATGCAAAAGCATACCCGTATTCCCGCCATAAGGTACGAGAGGAATCTCCGTGAGATTTAGCCGAGCCGAGTATGAGTCCGTCATAATCAGCCGCTCCCCCGGGCAACTTCGTATCCGTGAGGATTCCCCACGAAAAAGAAAAGAATATGAAATAGACACTTAAACAGATACCTGTTGTACCCGTTTAAGTGTCCATTACAAAGTTAATAATACACATTTGCTTCACTTGGACACAGTATAAGTATGACATCTACTTATATTTACACTGTGACTTGGACGTACGTAAAATAATCTTTGAACTAAGTTGTTACCCACTACCAAATATACCTACAAATTGACATTTACCCTAATATACACTTGAAATTTACCACACACACATTTTATTTACATTAATTTAAAATGATATAACGGATTTGAAATATTTTCACGGAACAGGACTGTGGCTGAGGTCTATAAAGCGTACTTTGACGTATCTGAAACTAACGTTTCAAGCTGAGATAGTTTTCGTATTTATAAACATTTTTTTTTCAGCCTAAGCTTAAGTTGAGTGTATCTTGAAAAGCAAAACAGTCTAAGCGCGTATTATACTTTTCACCCAGAATGGCTAAGCCGCGAGTGTTCATGTTTATAAATTAAAACATTTGGCAATGTCACAAGAATTATTGAGTGAATAGCCAATTAGTCAATACCCGGTAAAGTAAGTATGAGTATTATGTGCCTGTTACAATGTCAATTGTCATTAACACAATGAATGTGCAGGTATATTTGTAATGATGTGTTTATGTCATGGAGGAGTTGGCTTAATACTCAACGGTTTATGTATACATTATTTCATTGTCTTTTGTTTATCGTCGTTGCTTTTTAATTTATAAGACGCCATAACTTGGTCTTTGCTTTAGGAAAAATGGGTTTGCTAGTGGAAAATAAGTCAATTTCTCTGTTATAACACGTAATAAAAATTTGCGGCGTATGACGCCAGCCAATACAATTATATTTCCTCAAAGTTTTACTGAGATAGCACCAATATTAAACAGTGAAATTCTTAAATGTCTAATTTGTAACCTGATACTATTTATGACGAAATTAATAAGCAAGTGTTAATATAATATAAATGAATTTGTAAATGATAATAATAATGCAAGTATTTTTTTCTTTTGAGATGGAAACCTTCAGAAGGTACCCGATGCCGCAAGGAGCGACACAGATTTATGTGGGACTTCTACTGCACTAAATCCTCCCCCCCTACCCCTCACTGGCCTACCACAGCTCTGTGTGGGGAGGACTCCGGGATATCCGTAGTTCCGCAACCGGAGCCCTCCGAGCACAGTGCCTTTCAGCTCTGTCTGCGAGGGACTAGACGTCCCAAACCGCATCTTTTCCGTTCTCATTGGCATGCGGCCATACATGCCATCATCGTTCCCGGGGGGCTGCTGGTGGAGGATTCGAGCTCCCACCCTAGCCGCCCGCAACCCTGAAAGCCCCTTTCAGTCGCCTCTTACGACAGGCAAGGGATACCGTAGCTCGTATTCTGGTCAAGAGCATACAGGGACAAATAATGCCTGTCTAATTTGCTAATGATTGTCGCTAAACCTATTTCATATACATTTAACAATAGAGTAATGTACGTATCTTTTAATTTTGTTTTTACGTAAGGCAAATATTTGGTAGACTAAACAGGTCATATTTCATATACTTAGCACCTATATCACATATCGTAACAATATTTATACAAATCAATGACTGATTCAAGTAGAGGCGTTTTGATTTAGTCCCGGGTTGTTAAATGTAAATCCCGCTAGAATATAATAGTATTATTTTTTAACCTTTTATGATAGTTTAGGTGTTTCGTGATGTTATTATATAACAATGTATTCTGTCTATGACTAAAATGAGTACAGTAGTAGTAGTATTACTACTCTTAATTATAAAAAATCTAAAGGTATTTTTATGTGCACAGATATTGACATATTTTAGAATTCTATTAAGCTAATTAAAATATAATATTTATTACAAAAAATCTTAGGAACACATTTATAGGTTTGCATCTTCAAATTCCAATTATTTGCTCAGCCCATTACTAACTTTAACATACCTTGTCTAAACAATTATATTCAAGCTGTTAAGTACTAGTATCAATAGAACCAGCTAGTGTTAATTGATATTTCTTTAACTAAACATTTAGTTTATTGAAAATGAATTTGCATAAAAATGGTAAGTTTTTTTAAGTGGCCACCGCTGTCCTACTCTGAACGTCTACGTCTAGTGACGTCTTCACAGCCACAGACGTGTTTCAAGAAATAAGTGGTGTTATAGAACTATTGACACTATTGGTAGCTCGTAAAAGTAGAATTGCTTGTAAAATTAGTGATATTTTTGGAAGGATAAATTTTTATTTTTATGGAAGGGTAAACCGATTTTTCACGTGACACGCCCATTATGTCTGGCTTCCTTGTGTCTTTCGCATAGGGCAACAGCAGGCAGGCTCCTCCTCTTTAATAAAAATCCTTACGGCTACTTATAGGTATCACAAAGTACAGTCGTTAGCGTAATTCAGGATTCTGTACAACGCCATCTCTTGAGCAGTAGGGTAAACAATTTCAATATTCAATGGTTAGATTAGTTTACGTTATCACTTCTGTTGGGCGTCCCGAGATGCACACTATTTATATAATAGACAAAATCAAGTTCAATTCATCACCAAACAGGTCACAATTTCAATAATTATGTTTTTTTAATAGATATGCATTAGAATAATAAAATTAATTGTAACTAAACGAATCAAGGACAAATGATTTGAGTGAATTCTCTCGGATTAATGTGATGTATTTGTATGTATTGTAAAAAACATGACGAAAATAGTGTATTGTATTTTCTTATGGTCATATAAAAAATTACAAAGTAACCGCAGCAATTACCTCTTTGAAATGAAAATCGAAATGCAATTTAATTTCAATAACTGCTCTAATGTCGCGTCACTGGCTTTTCAATTTCCGGCTCTCGAACGTTCTCGGACTTGTCTGTACAATTTCAATACGAATTTATAAACTATTTTCACTGGAATTTTACTGAATTCAAATAGTGTGCGAATGTTGTGGTTTAAATTTAGAACTTCATTTGACCGAGATTACCCAAATTGGTCACGTCCGGGAAGTTACGACAAATTATTTTTGTATTCTCTATTGTGTATGCTATTTTTTGTTTAGATTTGCTTTGTAACTGTATTTTTTTTACATTTTTATATTTACAGATTATATTGTGTTTTTGTAATCTCCAAAGCATAAAGTCAGACAGGCCATCTAGATAGCTAACGATTACTGGCCCCCATAAATATCCGTTCTAAATTCAAATTAAAATTTAAACATAAATTATTCATTTGGGTATTTTGTCAATACACATACATCAGATGTAACTGCTACTACCGTTTCAAAATGGTACATGATTGCTAGTGACTGGTAAAACCATGACACCAAAGGCGTTGCGAACGGGTTGCCAGCAAGAAAGAAAAGGCTCCTTTCATCAATTTTAAATTAAAAAAAATACTCTGTATATGTGACACTATATGTCGGGAAAGACAATAGTTTAGAAAAGTACTGAACCTTTTAGGTTTGTTAGGAAGTAATATTTAAACAATAACACGTGTACAACTTCAGGAGTTGTAACTGTTGTAACAAAAGTTGTAACTTCAGGAGTCGTAGGAAGTGGGTTTTTAACTTTTAAGATTCTCTTACATAGCTACAAGCGAATGAATGATAATGACATGAATAAAAGGGTGTTAAAAAAACCTAACTTAAACGAATGATTAGGAATCGAACAATCCCTATCCGTAAAGTACTCGTATTGCACAATATCGAATGGTTTTTCCTTATCTTTTCTTCGAACAATAGACGATTGTAAAGCTAAAGCACGCTGTATATAAAACATTTCGAGAAAACATTTGTGTGATTATTTTTCAGCCATTACGCAAGGAGAAATCAGTATCCGATCTCGGTTTACACCGGGACGATGATTTACGTTTTGTTGAAGTGAAACAGTGTGATTCACAATGGAAAGTGAGTATTCAGAAGCGGAACACAATATGAATATTTTTCCTGCTGTAACGTCTATAGTCAGTATATTAGAAGCTTTTATTCTTCATTTCAAAGTTACATGGAATTATTTTTACATGCTTTTTTTGAAATGTGCTGATGAGCTTTTCGCCACTTCGCGTCCAATTAACGTCCTTTCTGAAACGGTAGCAGTAACGAAAATTACGTGCATCAGAATTTATTTGTCTGTTCTGTTCTGTTCGCGTGAAGCTGTAAAGGCCGCTAGGGCCAACAGCAGAATGTCCATCAGAAACAAACGAACAACAGAATTTAATTGTTGTCCGTTTGTACATTGTTGTAAATATTCAGTTCAACTCATAAGTATACCAATTTTGAGGGTAGCTTAATAAGTATAATAAGTAGTATGCTACCCTCAAAATACCTACCGCTACCGCTATTGGGGCTTGATGACGTAATCTCCCACGCGAGCCACGCATGGATTAACAGACTTCACAAACGTCAAGATGCAAGTTATAATTAAATAGCTGACCCCACATACACTGTTTTACCGTATAAAATACCCTTTGATGCCCTTTTTCAACCCCTTACAACCGTTCTTTCGAATAAAAAAATAGCCTTTGTTCTTTCTCAAGTTCTAGACTATCTCTATACCAAATTTCATTTAAATCGGTTCAGTACTTTCGGAGCCTATTCAATACAAATAAAGAAACAAACAATAAAATATTTCCTCTTTTTAATATCAGAATAAATTTCTGATTCACACCCACCTTTGCAAAATGAGAGTTACATGCAGGAATTTACCCTGAGCCCCCGTGCTAGAAATCAACGTTCCAACCCCTAAGCTATCACTACTCAATATCTTATTCACTTAGCAATTATTTAAAGTAATTCATGTTTCAATTCGACGTGTACAAAAACAGCCCTAAGAAAAGAATTCTTTTGTATTTGACCAATGAATTCCTGAGTCCGATCCTAACTTTTGATTGATTCTTTTGTTTGATTGCGTATTTGATTAAGACATTACATTGTTACATTGTTTCGCTTTGGGATATCACGGACCAAATATATTAAAATTGTTATTCGTCGTGTTTGACGTATTAATGACGTATTCCAACAAGTTTCAATCTATGAGTTGATTTAAATTTAAGCCGTAAAAATTTAGGTCGTGGTATTCTGTATATAGTAATAAATACAGCAGAGATAGTTTTCAATGTCCACGCTAGCCAAATTTGGATTATATGGAGTTCTCAGGTACGCAGGTTTCTTTATTTTCAATAGACACAAAAGTGGTTTAAACTCTATTTACTGTACTAAATTGTTGGTTTATGGTTTATTTCTGATCGACATTTGGCTGTTGGCCCAGTTTACAGCTTCACGCTTACCGCGTTACGATATGTCGATAAAATGATAATGGTATTAACAAATTCTACAATTATGAACACAAAATCTTTATATTCACATGTATGGCAAAACAAGATTGTGAAGACATATACTATAAGCAGAACATTTTAAGTGAATTTACAATTAATTTCAGCGTTACAAACTTTAATAGCATTTACGCTGATATTATCTGTGAGCTGTTACAAAAGCGCATTCTTCTCACAAAACTTAGACTCTGAACCCTCATTATCCATTCTCTACGCTCGAGATAAGATGAGTGATATCGTCACCAACGACTGCCTCATGGAGATGTATCCTCGCAACCTCTACAAGTATCCTCTTCGCATCGACAGGAACGACGTACCTTGTATTATTCATTGTGTCTTGAAAAAGTTCGGTATCATGTCGAATGACGGCGTCATCAACATCCACAACTATTATAGAAGAGTTCAAGCTATCCATAGATACGATCCGAGGATTCTGATCTCAGATGTAGCTGAGACCTGCGCCCAGAATATCAACAGCATGAACCTCGACCACGATGTCTGCAAGAAAGCTAAAGTGTTCAACGATTGTACTCAGTTATATGTGATATCGTTTAGAGATATTGATGAGTAGCGTTACTTGTCAATCAATTGAGACAAAGTTCAATCAAGTTTTTTGATTGATTTATTGATTGAACATGTTTATTGTGTGATTGCGATTGTTTTGTACTTTTGTAATTTTGTAGATATATGAAATAAAAGTACATTTTCACGTAATGTGTCTTGCCATAATTATTTTCTTTTTATGTCTCTGTTTAAAAGGACAGCGAATTACTCTGGCCATATTTATTTAGCGAACCAAAGTAAAAAAAGATAAATTAGTTATACACTACATATTAATATAAATGTTCCAAAGCAAATGATAATTAATTTCTAATACGCACAAAGCTTATAAAAAGTTAGAGGTGTGGACAGGATTCCAATATGGT
>DWPQ01000520.1:0-16052 GCA_018251795.1 Perichares adela | reverse complement strand
ATCATATCGTATTTCATTCTGGTCTAGTTGAAGGACTTCAGGAACTGCGCGACACAAACATTTAATTTAATTATTTAAAAAAATAAATCTTCTACTTATAATTATGTCATGCGCTTTATGTGCTGCTAATCACATGGTATTAGGAAGGGTTTTATCGTAATTTGTTAGATTTTTCTGTCTATTTATGATAAGTAACGGAAACGAAGATACGTTAGAGTCAATCAAAAGGTTTTCGTTGGCAACTATTATCATCTAACAGTAAAGGTGAAGGTAATAAACGATAAAATTATAATTACACAAGGCATTCCATTAAATAGCTTATATAAACAGGTATTGTGTATGTAATTCATTACAGTTTAAATATTATGCTCTCGCTAGCGTTGTTATCAACGAATGTTTATGACATGCTGAGAGCTGTGGGAATATTTGTTTTAGAAATACCAAACATACAACGTTTCATAATGCATTAGGTAGTGCAAATATTAAATCTGGAAAGTCTTGATACAACAACAATAATATTATAAATGATAATTTAAGAGATAAGATTGGAATATTATAAAGGAAAATCCTTTTATTAATAATGAACCTGCAAAAGCTATTTAGTTATCTGAGACAATAAAAATAGACAGTCAGACGGGAACAATTAATGAAATAAGTTTACTAAACTTTACAATTCCCGCAATCGAAATCTTTGAAAAATGAGTAATGATTTAAAGTGCGCACACACCGATGAAGAAAAAAGTTTAGAAATCGACGGTTTATACCCAAGTGTTCAAAATGCTATAATGAAAATTGCAAAAAAAGAAGGTTATATTCGCCATAATGTACATAAGGAAATTATTTCTGCAATTGGTGGTAATTGCTTCGGTGTATTATTTGAAATAGATATTAAAGGCGAAACTACAAAAGGTAACACACAGGAGACGAATATTTTTGTAAAGCAAGTGATACCAAACCAAAACAATGTAAAATTACTTTCAGTGTCCGAAATATACAGTAAAGAAGTTTTTATTTACACTGAGCTAGCAAACGTTTCGGCTGAATTACAAGATGAAGCAGCAATTCCTATGGAAGAAAGATACAAATTCGTAAAAATTTATAATGAAAGCAACAATGATGATGCTCTGATACTAGAAAATATGTCAAAACAAGGATTCAAGACATACGGTAAAATGGACGGTATGGATCTCAATTATGCTACACTTTGTATGGAACTGTTGGCGAAATTTCACGGTCTATCATTCGTTATCGAAAGAAAAATGCCTGAATATTATGAAAAGAAAATAAAATCACTGAAACAGTCAATAGACATCAGCGCTAGCTATAAGATATTTGCGAATAAAATTTATAGATTAGCAACAAGAAAATTTTCCTCTGACTTGAAAACAAAAACAGATGAATGGTGGGAAAACGCATTGGAAAATTATTCAAAATACATGCAAGGAACAATGACAGCTGTTAAATGTTTATGCCACGGAGACTTCAAGACTAACAACGTGTTGTACAAAAAAATTGTAAGTAATATTACGACTAACTTTTAAACCAAATGTAAACAAAGCAATTAAATATTTATTAGTAAAGGATTCATGAGGAACTGTATCCAATAATATAACCACAGGAAAACCGTTTAATCTTACATTTGGTTGTCGGTCTCACCAATAACTTAAATTTAATAAACGTTTGCCATAAAGATCTTGTGGATGTACCGAAACTAACAGGTGTAACCGACAAACAAAACAGTTTAAAGTAGCCTATTATAACAAAAAATGGCGTAACCAAAAAATATATAATTAAAAAGCATTTTAAATAGTGAAAAGCAACTTTAAATTATCTACAAAAAACTTTACGTATAGTGAGTAGAAAAGATTTAAAATTAAATATGTACTTTATATTATTTCTTTTACAGAACGGAAAAGTAACGGAAGTGATAGCAGTCGACTATCAGCTTGCACATTACGGGTCGCCAATTCTCGACTTAATCTATTTCATATGCATGGGAACTGATCAAACATTCAGGATGAAGCATTTGAGTTATTTGAAGGATCATTATTATGAATCATTGAAGACATATCTGGAATATTTTGATATTTTTGTAGAAGACGTTTATCCCAGGAAAAATTTCGAGAAAGATTTTACAGATTGTTTAGACTATGCACTTGTTACCTGCATTTGCGTGTTGCCGGTCTCACTGAATTCGGAGGAAGGGGAACCTGATTTAATTGACAAAGAAATAATACATTTAGAGATAAAGTTTATTGATGCATATTACGATAGGCTTAAGGGAGTGTTTGAAGATTTCTTTTTATAGAATCTGTAATTGTATTGTTATTAATTCAGCACTTTGCGAGTATGATGTGTTTGCTAAAATACTACACATACCTCAATGTATCCTGAATTACTAATAAACAAATGTATACACAGGCCAGTCCAGCCGTTGACCAGGTGCACATTTGCGATTTTTTTGGGGTCAAACCAAAACATCTCAAGCTGGTGCCGATGTAATTGCCGATGGTATTATTTCACGGCTATGAGGTTTTTACCTGACTAGTAACTACCTTTTGGTTGCAATGTAAGAGTGCTAGTATTTAGGGGGTGTCCCGCTTCCTTTATTTTTTTGCTGGCATCGCCTGCGTACCTTACCTGGTCGAGAACACATTATATATTTTTTAAGTTATTTTTTTTATCAATAAATGTACATTTTACATCCAAACCGGCCTCGTTTGTGTAAACATGAAATATGTTAAATACTTCATCAAAATATGTTAAACGGGCGAACAGGTATGAGTATGTCCATAATAACTACGTAATCGGTATTCGGGTGAATTCTGAATTTAATTTCCATGCATCATAACTACAGGCTCCATTTTTTTTAAAGATTAAAAATACTATTAAAACTATAGCTACTGACAATATTCATGGTTTAATTATAAAACAAAATTATTACCTTTGTAATTTATCTGTACCTACATAATTCTCGTGTAACAGTGTTAATTGCCATACCTAGTACTCCGAAACGGCTTGATAGATTTTTATGTAATTCTATATGTAGATATTCGGTTGGTCTGAGAATAGATTATTATCTATTTTTCATACCGATAATTGATAAGGTTCCACACAAAAAAAAATAATTGTTTGGACATTTTTTTTATGATTTAGCATAAAATATACACATAACTTTTAATTCACCCTTAATAACTCTTGCTGGGTCAGGTAGTGTGAAATATATCCGTCATACAAATATTAGGATTTTAAATCCGCTTAGAAGACTTAAGTTGTCGTGTTTTCGTGTAACCCTTTAATGTTGAGTGAGTGTGATAAACAATGTTACATTTTCATCAACGCACCATTTCCCGATACACGAATGTCGCTATCCACTTCGAATAAATTCGTCGAATTCATTCCTACAAATGGAAGTTGTTACAACTTCTTTGTATTGTTTTCCTCATATAGATTTCTTAAATAAGGGCGTAAAATAAGTTCTGCGTCTTAATGTACAACATATTATTATATAAGAGCTGACTGTAATCGTTACTCATCTACAATAATAAGATAATCAAATACAGACTTTTAGATTAATAAACACTATTTAACACTTACTTAAATATTTATTTATACAACAACTAATACTTTTAAAACAAGCCGATTCGCGTCGAACGTTCCGAGAGCGATCGCCTCTCGAGATGGCCGCCTTCCCCCGCTACCTTAGTGTTGCCAGAGTACTATTTCGTTTAACACTAATCATGTGATTTGCCAACGTTCGCTTGAAACATTGTGAAAACGATCGTTTCCCAGTATCGAGACGTGTCGGCAACATCGCTAGATCTATCAAGATATGGTGTATAATGGATAATTACTGCCGTTACAGGCAAACGTGTTCCGAGTGTAACAATGTTTCTCGTTGCATAACCAATTGCAGTGGCTACCGTCCTACATGGAGCAGTATCCACGTTACAAGCGGGTTTTTTTATGTTAGAGCTGATTAACGAACAACAGCTTCATGAAAGAAATAGCTAGGTTTGGAGTTAGGTCCGCTTAGGATAGGAATTACTGTAAAAAATTGTGTATTATTAAAAAAAATGTGCTGATGAGTTTCATTCTCGGTTTCCCATCCATTTTTTTTATGTAAAAAGAAATCAAAAGCTTACGCGAATGAGTGCATCTTGTTTATATGAATCAATTATTTTAAATTTGAAAGCAGACGTGCAAGCTAATGCCACAGGAGAAGCGGAATGATGACAAGCGGTAAACTAGCTTGATAATTAGTTCTGAGACACTTTAACGCAAATACGATATAAACGTTCTCGATTGATTCTAGAAGCTGCCTTCTATCATGGTAGGTAGAGCCAGAGAATGATGAACCCTACCATGTCCGTCTAGAAAATGGTAGGAAGAGCCAGAGAGAGAACTAACTCTACCATCCCTAAATGAAATTCGAGGTATTAACCACGGTGGGTGGCACTGTACCCCTTGTACAGAGCTTACCTCGTCCAACAATAGGCACAAGTCGCTATTGCTTCGCAATACTTTGAAATTAGTTGCAGCTCTTCAATTTACGCACGATTAAACTTTCCATTTTACAGCAAGCTAAAATAAAGCAAGAGGCTAAAGAAAAAGCTGAAAGGGAGCGTCGCGAACGTGAAGAACGAGAACGACTGCTAGAGGAGAAGGAAAGGGAGAGGGAACGAGAGAGGGAGTTAGAGCGGGACAGGTATAGCCCCGAGAGGAGACGAGGCAGCGTCAACTATACGCAAGTCTCCGGCGCTAACAATGCTTATTCTATGTGAGTACTTGTAATTATTTACAGCAGTGATAACTTCGTGGTTTGAAAATTGGAACCTGTAGTAGATATGCTGCGATTATTATAACATTAAATGTTGTTATTATTGTGACTTATCCAGATCTGACCTTGTTAAATTATTTTGACTTATCCAGATCTGACCTTGGGCACATGACCGATTAAAACCTATAAAATTTAAAACTAAAACCATAAAAATTATTGTGAACCATTAAAATTAAAACCATAAAAATTATTGTGACTTATCCAGGTCTGACCTTGGGCATATGACCGATTAAAACCTATATGTGTATAGAATATTGGTGTGAACATTGGTCCCCCAAAGCGGAGATCGTGAGTTCCAATTCCGTGCGCATCAATAATTTTCGAAGTTATGTGGGTATTAAAAGGCAGGTGGTGGACCATCCGTATCACGATGAAAAATAGATTACGATCGATTAACAAACGTATAACATGCCATACAAATGGGTCAAACTGTTTCGGAGGAGTATCCCGACTGTGACACGAGAAACTCATGTATAGAGATTATTATATAGAGTATATGAAAGATAGATGTATATAATGTATGTTTGTTATGTACAGAAAAGTGGACACCGGTGTACAAGTGAACAATACAAGCAAGCCGCTGTCTGTTGCTGTACAGACGGACGATGAAGATCTGTTTAGGGTAAGTTACTATCGGACTAATGTAATGTAACGTACAAATAATTACTGACTGCATCCCATGGTCTCCCAAGTGAACGGGATGGGGTGTAATAGCCAAATGTGTTGTGATTAAATTTGTAAATTTCACATACAGATGATTTAAGTGAAATGGTGAAAAAATATATAAATTCATCGACGGACTGTACTGAACACTAGCATCTCAAGAATTTATGAATATTTATGGCACCAAAAGGAACACCCCATAGGGGATCCCCTTAGGACGCAGCCCGTTTTTCGGGAAGGTTTCACCCCTTATTCGCTAGTTTAAGTTCTTCTTTAGCTAAGCATTCCAAGCTCGCCTCTCTGTCCGCGTGAAGCTGTAAAGGCCGCTAGGAACATTATAATAATGTCTATCAAAAACAATCAAAACAAAAGAACGCGTTGTCAACTAATAAGAAGCGAAGAATTCGCATATTATTGTTGATTCATCGCTTCTTATTAGTTCATATGAATTAATCACCGATCATATGAATTAGTAGTAGAATGGTAGTAAAAGCAAAAAAATTACGTGCATAAGTGTGTCAGTGATACCAACAAGAATAAATGATTTTTAATTAATAAATAAACCTTTCATTCTCAGCTACCTCCGACACCGAAGAACCTGCTGACGCAAGCGGAGAGAGAACTCTCTCCTCGAACGGTCGTCGACCCCAGAGACGAGAGACCGATCCAACCAGCGTCATGGGCGCTGAGAGAACAATGGAAGGACCTCGGAGACAACTGGAAGGAGACAGAGAAAGATTGGAAAAATTCCAACACAGATTGGAAAGATACCAGCCAGGATTGGAAGGATATTACAAGAGAAATGGATAACAAGGATTGGAAGGAGTCGGGGAGGAGTGGCGAGTGGAGTGGACAGAAACAGGAGAGACGACGCAGTTATGGAGATTTTGATGGTGAGCTTTTTAAGCTACTAACGAATCGTGCGCTTTTGTCTTGGTAGGCAACGCGACGGTGCCTTTGGTGTAGACGTCTACAGGCGTTGGTGATCAGTTACCATCAGATGACCTTCCCACGACCTTGTTTTTCATCAGGTTGCAACATGTGTAGTGCGAGTTACATTCAAGGGTAGATACAGGATGATGAAACATGTTCAGTTATTTTAAATAGTACAGATTTATAAACTCATATGTAGTTTTTGAAACACTGTCTCCTTTTGATTTTGTTAGTTCTCGAGTGAAAAGCCTGGAGTTATGCATATCAGATCATAATAACTAGACGTAAAACTTATATCTTTTATGATCTTTGTAGAGAGAATAAATTATTATTAAGTGCTCGTAGCTGCCAACACTCAAACAAATAAAATTATTTACAAATTAAAATGTATACATTTGAACATAGAGAATATATTATACTGTCAGTGGACGAGCCAGACTAAAATGTATACATCTAAAAAGAGGTAACAAGTGGGGCGACTATGCTGTCTTTCTTTTTTGCGCGTATTAGACAAAGACAGATATATGTCTATCATATTCTATTAGATAGAAATTCGCACTCACAGGCAGGCGTGGAGCTTGCCTACGTATAAGTACTCTATGTATATAATATTTCAGAGCGAGTTAAGAAGGCGTCCCGCGATAAAGTGTGTACAGAGATGAGAACGTACAAGCCGTCCATATTCGACGCGGACGCTATCGAACTGAGGAACTTGCAGGCAGAGAAGGTATTTATTTCATTTGTATTTGAGTCTCATTGAGGTCTTTGAGTTAAAATTAAGTCAAATGAAAGTCTTTGTGTTATTGAATTTTGATGCAAATTAGGTTCACTGTTTTGATTGAATTTTCAGTCTAATGAAGGTCTATGTTTATTTACTTGAATTCGAAGTCTAATTAAGGTATCTGTTTAATTTAATTTTGAGTTTAATTAAGGTCATTGCTGAATTAAATTTTGAGTCAGTGAAGATATTCGTTTAATTCAGTTTAAATCTAAACATGTATTGGTAATGGATTATTGTTTGGTTTGATGAACAACATTAAATTATTATTGTAATGTACGGAATTCCTTACGCCCCAAACTTATATTTTTATATAATAACTTTTTTTGTTTGTTTCGTTCCAGGAGGCTACGGCGAGGAGACAGTTCTACCAGCAGGAGCTCAAGAATCAAATTCTGGAACAGCAGCGGATCAGAGAAGAGAGGAAGACCAGGGAGAAGTAAGCACCCCATTCTTTGCTCATTTAAACGAACCAGTGACACTAATAGTCTACCTAGATTACTCTAGATTCTAGATATTTTAAAGTTTGTGTATCCCTAAGAGACTCCATATCTGTTTCTGCAAGGGTCTTATATTTTTTAATGAAAATGCATTACGTTTGTGTATAATATGATAAGTCTTGGGTTTGTTATTATAGAATGTTGGAGCAAGCGGAGATGCGTAGACTGGAACAACAGTTGCGGTCGTTGCGAGCCGCACAGGAGAGGGAGGTCGACAGGAGATACGACCTCGACTCTAAGGTGACTGTCAGAGAATGCATTTAGCATTAAGTCCGCCTTTGTTTCTGTACATTTGTATGGTGCATAAAGAAATAAATAAGGTGAACTGGACGAACGGTGACCTCACACACACACACACACACACACACAGTGATAGAGAGATACCCATACACATAGACGCACGCGCGCGTACACACAAACACACACACACACAGTAATGAAAATTACATGGATAAGTTTCTTAGTGATATCTCAATGAATTCTTAATAATTTATTTTTAATTTAAATTTATAATTTGCTTACTTTGTATTATATACAAATGATAAATACTTTTAATCTGTAATTACTATTTTTCAGATCAAAGACGATGAATCCGAATACGATAGGAAAAGAATTGCCCTACAGAAGGAAATCGATTTGGAACATCAATCGTTGGCACACGCGACTCAGTGCAACGTGAGGCGGACCGGCACCTCCACCAGCGACACGCTCCCGTCCAAACTACCCTTCTACTACCCCAAGACACACGACAACTTAATCAAAACTCAACAGAACAAGGAATTGGAGAAGCCACCGTACTCAACGAACATCCCCGACAACTCGGTGTTCTCGTCCAACTACGACGTCGAGAGTTACTTAAGACGGAACCTTAACCCGACGAGAGAGAGTCTAAATTCGAACAGACTGACGGAGAGTTCGAGAGGTACCGACCCCGCCTACTACGTAGAAGCTGACGATAACAGAAACGTAATCGTCGAAAGGGCCTTAGTACACGACCGTCCGAAAGCCGCCGAACGGAAACTCCGTCCGAAACTCACCGACCGGGTCGTTCCGCCAGAGAAGTCCGACCGTCCTAAAATCACGGAACGACCGCCCCAAACTAGAGCCGAAGGTGGCGAAGTTAGGGGCAACGAGGATCCGTTGCCGATACCGGTATTGCGACATTCACCGAAACCGCGCACCGTCTCCGAGCACGACAGGTCGCGGCTGAGCGAGGCGATGCAGGTCGTGGACGACAAGTGGAAGGTGCCGGTCGTGCAGAAGAATATATTGAAGACGTTGCCCAACGAGGACGGCAAGAGCGTCAGCATACTGACGCAGCTCGGGTCCATACGGCGGCAGCTGCAGCTGGAGCAGTTGAAGTTAGATAAGATGCTGTACAAAGACAGCGATGTATGAGTAACGCGTTTTGTTTGCTCACGCGGCAGTACTAGTTAATAATGTGCTTCGTGAACGCGATGAGTTAACTTGCAGATTGAAGATTGGTCCGTGGTGTATGTAGCCTGCTAATTCATACTGGATCAGTGTTGTACAATGTGGCCTTAATCTGCCAAATGTCCAAGGTATATGTCATTAGAGGATTTAACCTGTAATGCCACGATTACTATTACAATAGAAAATATATTGTGTCTAGTCTAGATATATTGTCTATATATAAATATATTTATATATATCTGGACGAGACATAATAGATTTTCTATTGTAATAGTAATCGTGGCATTACAGGTTAAATCCTCTCAATGTGGGAGATAGGATTTAACCTGTAGATCGAGCCCAGCTGTGGGACTACTAAGAGTTGTGATGACAACGATTGTTAATACATTATAATGTGTTAATTGAAATAATGATCCAAGTTTAGTACTGTCCGTAATAATTATTACCTAGCCGATTACATTGTGCAATTATATGTCCTTGTTTAAAAAAACAGCGGCCTACCAACGGTTTTATTTTGATGTTATGTGAAAGTGGAGATTGTAATGTTACATTGCAAAAATAATGCAATAAGATGTGATTTTAAAATAGAATCATTGTGGATTAACACATTTTAGAATGATACAGGTACTCGATTGTTAGTACCCAGATATATTGAAATTTAAGTCAATATTCCGACCCAATTGCATGGATCACGGTTAAACTTGAACTGAAAGGATCAGCATATATTCATTTAAGTATATTATTTTATACCGTGAGTACCCGTCACAGCTAAAATACTTAGTGTCCGTGATGATAAAAGTTTTAAATCATATAACTTTGAATCACAACTTTACTTACATCAGAGGAATGTCCATTGAAAAGATTCTAGACCAAAAAAAATCAAATACATTTCGGTCGTATTTGTTCAATTTTATTATTTATTGGACGCGAGATCGCTGTTACCAGATCTCGATACTATTATATACCATCCATATTAATAGTTAATTATATGTACAGATTATAAATTTATTATTTTTGTTAAGCAAATGCATGTTGTATTGTTTTTAATTGTATTTTATTGCTGTGTATCGTTTTAATATCCTGTGTTCACAATGCGTGATATATATTTAAATTTTATTAATATAAATTTTGTATATTTGTAACAATTTTAACTGTAATATTTTAATTATTTTTATTCCAAATATAAATTTTGTAATTACCAGCTGAATTGTTTAAATGTTATGTGTATATGTGACAATACGTTTAAGATAATACCACCATTATTGTATTGTTTATTCAATATTGTTATTTAGTATAATTGATTTTTGTTAATATTAATGTATGCTTTATACTCAAAGCACGTTAATTAATTTGTTATTGTTTAAGTATAACTATGTTGCATTGTTGATAATTTTATAAATAATGTAACAAATGCGGTAATACTAATTAAAACTGTTTAGTTATACCGCTCTTGTTTATTGTAAAATTATTTTGTTTGATGTTTAAATTTTATTGTATGAATATATTCTGCATGTTTTATTTTATATGTGTTATATATGTTTCTGGTTTTGTGTAAGCTATCAGTGTTAAATCCTCTCGATGAGAGGAGACCCGAGCCCACACGTGGGACAATTATGGGTTGTGATGATTTTTATTATATTATAATTTGTTAATTTAAAGTAATGATCAATATTTAGTACTGTATGTATCCATTGTTTAATTTAGTCGTTGTACAAGTGCATTTGTATCACGCGGCTTGCGTGTTCTGTATGTCTGTTTTATACACAGTAAATTAAATGATCCAACATTAGTCAAACATTATCCGTGGTTTGTGAACGGACAAACTCATAACTTCAGTGCCAATATAAAACCTACAGCCGATTGATTAAGTTGTTGTATGCATTCAAAGTATTAATATGAAGAAAATAATAGAATATTTGTATCTGTAAGTGCATTTTCATATTTCAATTAACATAATTCGATTCCATTCTACACATGAAATTGATCTATCGCTTACCAAAGTCCCGTAGTAAGGGATGGATACGTCCAATTATTGAAATCTGCCACGAGTCGTTGTAAATTTGCATTTTTTATAGGATTCGCGTAATACGTCCTATGTCGTACCTCTGCCAAGTACGGAATGTGACAGAGCTATCGTTCGTCAAATAATAATTTTGGTGCTAATTTTATTTTGTAATGTTTTTGGTATAAGCATGTTTAAATTAAATAAAAGGTTTCTTGTTTTATACTGCACCGCCGAATTTTATATTATTTCATTGTAAATACATCATAATATATTGGATATTTTCTATATCTGCAGATAACTTAAAATATAGCACACAGTGAATATCCCAAACACCTGTATATATGTATGGCCAACGACGATTGATCTTATTACATAACCAAAACTATGTATCGATATAACTAGTCATAGAACGTAATCAATTGTGTAGAAACGAATGCAATGTCTTTTCATCGTTTTACCATTTGTATCCAGTGGTTCCTTCATCAAAAACTAAAATTGATTGAATATTGCGTTGGGATAATTCCTAGTGAGAATAATCAGATTAATTATAATTTCAATTACATTTTATTAACAAAGCTATACATGGCACAATACATACCTTTCTACTGAAAAAATATTAATCTATGCTAATAATGTAAAGAGAAAAGATTTGATTGTTTGTTTGTGTTTTTGTATTGAATAGGCTCCGAAGCTACTGGGTTGTAAGGGATTGAAAGCTAATATCAATATAATCATATTAAAATATACACCATGTAGTTAAAAAAAAATCTATCACCTACGTCGTAATTCGGTCATCTATACGAACCCCTAAATGGGTGCCTGTTACGATGTGTCTCGTGATAGGCTCAGGAGCATTAGCGATATGTGCATTAAATTTGTACAGTAATTCACACGTCCGAAGCTGTATTTGACGGTAGTTTAAAGCGCACATATTATTGTAAGTATATGAAAGACTGTGAGTTAGACTGGGGCGAGGAAAAAAATGGAAAGTGAGACTACGATAGAGTTAGTATTATTTTTGTAACGCAAATCATATTTTTACACGCTTCTAGTTGTATCGTTATATGCCAAAAATGTCCATTGCACCATTTATATATAAAGTCCATGTTATACTCGTAGTGCCTATGATGAAAATGCTGTTATTGCAAATAATGTATGTTTTTATTGTTTACTGTTGTGTTGTAGTTCAGTATCAGGTTTTATTAAAGTTCATTTTTAAAATAACTTTTGTTTTACTTTTCATGTCTTTTTAGATATAACTTGAAGACCCGGCAGACTTTGTTCTGCCCGGAAAACCAGCGACTGCTAATAGTGAAATTCTTGGAAAAACTAAAATATCCAAGAATCCAATATCTACAAGTATCTTCATAATTAATATTTTTCTATATTATGAAATTTCATCACAATCGGTTCAGCGGTTTGACCGTGATCACGCCACAGACAAGAGTTTCTTTCGCATTTATAATAGTAAAGATATCAGAAATTTAAGCGAAAATCTAGGTAGATGAAGTATAAATATGAAGTAATCGCTTTGCATAAATTAAAGCTCAGCTTTTACTCAGCCTGAAGCTTCTAAGCACAAAGGAGGGGTATATAGCAAATTAAAATCAAGACTTCAAAAATATAATTACAGGTTTATTTGTAGATAATACATAAGATAGGAGGAAGCTGATCGTATTGAATGAGCCTTAAAAACTTTTTTATTTTTTAAATCAAAGGAAGCAGCTGTCTAGAGATAAGTAGCAACTTTTAATAGGTAAATATTTCGATGTAAAATAAGGGTAGTGACCGGATTATTAGCATAACACAATTCCCACAAAAATTCTAACAGTCTGACAATGGAAACAACTTGACAGTTCAATCTTGCATAAGGAATTAGGGATACATACCAAAAACTTTACTCGTTTATATGGATATTGGAATGTAAGTTATAGAGAGACACTGCAGTATAGAATCCAGATATTATAAGGGGCTCTGTACAACCTCAAGTTTACTTTAATCTCAAGCGAAGGTTGTTTTTGTTGTTTTGATTCTGATGGACATTTTGCGGTTGGCCCTAGCGGCCTTAAAAATGAGCCATACACCACTGAAGTCCACACTATAATGGCAGAACAATTTAGCATAAACAATAAAAATACATTTAAAATATATAATTAAATATTTTTATTTCTGTTACTCGGAATATTTTTCCATGTATTTGTCATTTTTGACGTCAGTATCAAAATCTTAATGAAAATCAATCAATCAATCAAACCTCACAAATCAAATAAGCTGTTCCCCATCGACAAATGCTTTGCTTAGATAATTTTGAATGCTTTGTTAATTTCAACAGTTTAACTAATCAATCAACATTTTAATTAACTAATCAATCAAAAATGCGACATACAAACATAAAACCGAAATACATTTAAAAGGATCTGTATACAACATTATTGTTTTAACAACAAATTAAAAAAAGAAGAATCTTTCATAGAATTAAATTGTAGCAGATGATCCTAGAACAAGGACCCACAGATATTTCATATAAAGAACTGTAATAAGGAAGTGAGATACAGAATATATATTTACACATATAGTGCAACATATCAGTGAATCTAAAATGCCTTAACATATGAATGGAGATTACAATGTATGTATTCCAACCAAATATATTTTTATAACACACTTTCGCCAACCATATTTGTACACTAAACATTTTAAAATAAACCAAAATATGTAAATCTAATGTAATCTAATGTAAATCTCCAAAATTTCAAAATAAAACTTCTACAAAGAAACAATTCAAATAAATATCAATTTTATAAATTACATCTTCGTTCTGTATCTTACAGTTACAAACATATAAGTTCCTAAATTGAGATTAAGCTACAGTACTCTCAAATATTCCTTTTAAAATGTACAAAAACAAGCACACTTATGTTTACAAATTCTCAAGTTCAATGTAAAAATTTGACATCCATAGGTCGAGTTAAAGTACTTTGTACAATACATCTTTGGTGTCAGATATATAAAACCGCTGACACATTATTCACGTGTCACAACCTAAACTAACATAATTGGAGTTATTTTAAATATCTACACCGAAATAAAATCATCATTTGAGCGACCCTATACATTAAACACTATGAGATCCTTCCAAACAAGTGGATTAAATTTTTTCGTGTACATTATGTCATAACATACCTAAAGCTCTGTTATTTAATCCGTACGGTAACACTTAATATATTCTGTGCACACAATTTCACACTTTTAAAGTAAAAATTACTTTTTAACTTCAAACCTTGTGTTGATAAATTGTTATTATAAAACTGTAGGGTGTTCAATCACAGTTGGATGTCTGAGGAACACTTCCAACGTGGGTCCATTTCTCCCGAGCGGATCCCGCGGGAACATTATCAAGTCCCCTACCCAGGTGAACTGCAGTAGTCTGTTCTCTATGACTGACCGCCATCTTTCATTCTCTAGTAATAAATCTCTATAATTGTCTTTGGACACTATCACTCCGTCGAATTCAGCTGCACATTGTACTATGTATCTGTAAATATAAGATGTTTGTGAGTTTAAACTTAATCATGCCAAAACAATTCATAGTTTCACATTCTATACACAACTTATTATATAGGAAGTGAAGGTTAAGCAAAAAATGAGTTTATTAAGTTTTAAAAATCATGGGCTTATTAATTACTCTGATTACTCTGCGGAGGCACACAGAACAGCTAATTTTGCTAAAATATATATGATGTGACTTTAAAAAATACATACAACCCATAATATTCGGCGTTCTATTACCAACCACTAAATTCAAATTAATTTATTTATGTTGGTATCACTGATACATTTATGCACGTTTATTTTTTGTTTCTACTACCATTTCGGAAAAGTGCTTTGTCATAGATGAGAAGAAACGGCGAAAGAACTCATCAGCACATCCTTAATCGAAACTTTTATGACTAACTATTTTTTTACACCAAAACATTCACTTCAAATAATTTGTATGACAAAACTATTTGTGAAGTCAGCTAGTAATATATACCAAGGCAGCATTACCTATCATCGTAGGAGGTGATTCGCCTTCCCTGGACCATCCTGGAGGGTGTGTATACAACCAGACCCTGCCTCTCTAGTTGATCCAGTAACTTGCCGTTACTGCTCATACCATACTTGCATCTGGAATACACAATGTTGCCATCTCATTACCACAAATTAAAACTTTCACAGAGACAGACTAAATATATTTATAGTTGTAAACATTTCATGAAGGGTTACCGGGAATTCATATTCATTATCATGACACTTAAATATCCCACTACTGGTCTCCAATCTATACAGGCATTGAGGGTTTTAAGTCGTAGTCCATATTGCTGTCTAAGGGTAATCTGCAATCTTCACATACCTTCAATAACTGTATGAACTTCCAGGTATGCAGGTTTTCTCATGGCATATCCCTTCACGGAAGCCAGTGATGAGTAATTTCAATATGCATCCATCCATTTATATCTTTATCTTAATAAAAGTTACAACAAATTTACCTAAATTGTGGAACAAACGCCTTGACAATATGGCCTCTTCGAACAAAATATTCTATACAAATTTTCAATCCTTCAACAGAAAATATTCTGCCACTACTGTGTCTGTAATAAAAGACAATAATTGTTGAAGTGCATTCTTCATTCAGTACCGCATTTGATAGCATCAAAATTATTATATATCAAATTGGAATGTTGTAGTGGCATTTTTCCTTTATTTAACACCCAGTAAAGAATCAGACCACCTTAGATAGGTTATTTAGCATATCTGGCCTTAGCTCACCATCTTTCATAATGAACTGTGAAATGTATTGACGTATTTTGGTCAGAGCCATTATTAAGCGGAATTTCCATTTTGTTATTGGCCGACATG
>DWPQ01000519.1:0-16070 GCA_018251795.1 Perichares adela | reverse complement strand
GACTTGCTGAAGCGATGGCATAAATTGACTTTCGAAAAGTGTTTGTAAAAACCTACTTCGAATAAATGAATTTGAAAGGTCACAAATAGTTGTTTTAATAGCTATGTCCTGTAGAGTATACAATATAATTTGTCTTATTCTAAAATTAATATGAACATAACAGACTTATTAAAATCAATTCCGAATTAATAAAGACATGATAAATTACAAAACAACACAATAGGTGTCAAAAATAAAAAAGAACAATCCTTTAAGGACACTCCAATCTTAACTTATTGTCCAAAAAATATTTAGAACTTATATTAATTACATACAGATCAAAAGTAAATTTAATTAATATCACCAAGAACATTCTACGCGGCCTTTCTGAAATGTATAATCCATTATACTATTTAAATCAAATGATAATTAAACTTTGTATAATAAATTTTCTCCTTTAATCTATCTTTTACCCAAGTTTATCCTTATACTAGAAGATTAAACCTACAAGCCACTTTTATCACAAATATTTAATACTGATCCATTTCATTATTAAAATTATAATTAATATAAATAAACGCTTCATAATTGTACTAAGAATATACATTAAATTAATTAAAACTTCTAAACTAAAAATAAATTTTAATATTAGGAACATAATTGTGGAATTTTGTTTTAATAAAACAAATTCTTTAATAAATATAATTTAGAATTATATAACAGTAAGTTGAATGAATTATACTATTAATTACAATATTCTAGTTAATAATTAACAAATACATTTTAATAATCAAACATTTGTGACAAAAATCGTCAAAGAACGTAAATATAGTTAAGAGTTAGAACTTTTTGAACTACTACATTATTTTTATGAGAAAATATTTAAAGTATTATCTATACTAATATTATAAGGAGGAAAGATTTGTATTTGTTTATTTGTACCGAATAGGCTCCGTAACTACTGGACTGATTTTAATGAAATTTGGCGTAGAGATATTGTAGAGCCTGAGAAATAACATGGGCTGAATTGGTATACAATAGAGCAGAGCTGCCGTGATAGTCTAATGGTTTGAAAATTGGTCTCCCGAACGGGTGGTCGTGCGGTCAAATCAGGCACGCACCACTAGTTTTGTAAAAGTTATGTGCATATTAGAAATTAATTATCACTTGCTTCGGTGAAAGAAAATATCGTGAGGAAACTTGCACACGCAAAGTTCGCAAATTTGTAAAGTTCTCCATAATGTTCTCGAAGGTGTGATAAGTCTGCCAACCCGCACTTGGCCCGAATGGTGGACTGTGGCCTTAAACTCTCTCAGTGTGAGAGGAGACCCTAGCCCAGCCGTGGAACAATTATGTCTTGTGATGATGATGATACAATAAAGAGTTTTGTATTGTATTTCTAATTGTATCAAATGGAAAACATAGCTATGCAACTTATGATGACCATAAACGATCGTAGTAATAGACATGCTGAGTTAATTAGCAAGTTGGTAATGTAGTGATGTAATAAACACGAAGTAATGTTGTTACAATTTCGTAGTATCACGACACATGTATGTATTTCACCTATTTTTAGACTGCTATCTATTAGTACCAGAATCGATATTTATTTTGCTGTTAACACTATCAATAAGTAAGTGATTCAGATTTCTTTAAAAGTTATTTTTAGACATTTCTATAGTCAGCTTCTTAGAATATTGTATTATTTTTGTCTCTGGTATCTACATGTAACAAAAACCAAAATATTGAAAGAGAAAAGAAATACATTTACTGTATGCCTCAGGCGACTCTTCTTCTGCATTCTATGGTTTGTTAGTTTGAGTTGACATAAACCACAAGATTACCAAAGTAGTTTAATGCGTAAGTTACATAGTTTAGTTTGATGACAATCCGTGACAATCGCGGCTGTTGCAATAGGTCAACTGAACTTATGTGATCAATGTATTAATAAGGTAAACTAGGACTCATTGTCAGCTTTGTATGTAAACCGTACATTTATATAATTGTAATGTTACATTAAATCGTATGTATAAAATATAACAATGAATGAAGAATGTTAACAATTTGAAGTTACCTGCTGGTGTTTCGTCGTGTTTGTTCCTCACGTTGAGATCGGCCCCATATTGTACTAATAGTTCTAACACTTCTATCTGAAACAAATACTGTATGTGATTGTCATTTTGCTTGAATCGGAATACTCGATATACGAGTATTTCTTTATTTATCGCCCAGAGGCCCCAATCAAAGAATCAAAAATAAAAGGAAACGCGATTAGAGGACTGTTTAAAGATAGTGTATGAATGTACTTTACTGAGCAATGTAAATAATAAAACAAATGTCTAAATTACACTAAGGCAATGCACGAATATTATTTGCTTTGTTAAGGACGGTTTCGTTAACTTCACATAGTTGCCTGTCCATGGGAACATTCCGTTAATACGACGCATGTTATGAAGTCTATAGTGGCCGAACAACCATATGGATCGACGGAAAGATCTAAACGCAGTGCAATTGTGTGATTGCACCGGCGACGCTCGCGAATGCCAATAACAATATTTACCAGACTTCCTTATAACCCATATAGAATCAACTGTGACTAAATTTTTACTTAATTCACTTGCAATATCTCCGCTTTTTTATCGAAAACTAATCGGTGATTATTCAGTTTCGGTAACCACTCACCATAGGCACTTGTTCACTCCTTCGACGGCTGTACCCTTAAACACGGGTGTCCACATTGCGTTATACTCACATGTCCCCAACAGGCCGCGGCGTGCACCGGCTGCCACATGTCGTGGTCCACTACGTCGGTGGAGGCACGGTGCTCCAGCAAAAACTCCACCACCTTCAGGTAGCCGTTGGCGGACGCTATGTGCAGCTGTAACAACACGCAGTTACTATTGAATCCAGATATGTCATTAACTATAATAGCTACCTAAAAGAAGTAGCTGGGTCACAATGGTTACGCACAGCAAAGGACAGAAATAAGTGGAAATCTTTAGAGGAGGCCTTTGTCGAGAGACAAGCTGTTAAGAGGACAGATAAGCCGAATGCTGTGAATATGCTTTAGTTTTAATTTAAGTTAATTTATAGTATCTCACCTAGAGGACATAGAAACATAGATGTTTATATATTTAAAAAACGTTCGTTGAAATAAGTTAACAGCAATAAAGGCTCCTTTTATTTTATTTTTATAATAGCTACTATACTGAAGAAGTAAAGGTTAATTTTTCAGTCGTTAATTTAGATTTCATCGTTAAGTATAAATACGATTAAAATCAAAATAGCATAATCCATTATGAAGGTCCTTCATTATATAATGACATTCTATATTCCGTCGTATATTATTTGATTGATAATTTTAATTTGACGACTGAATAACCGGTCCTTAAAAAATCTAAAATTTGAATGAAATGTCATATGGATAGGATATGGATATAAAACGGTAACGGTATATAAAACGCCAAATAGTACCTATTAAACAAGTATACAGTGTGTCCAGTGGTGAAGTGTACAAAATTGGAGGACGAGTTTTGCTCATAAAATCCAACAACTTTCCCAAACAACATAGGTCCGGAAATGCCAAAAAAAAATTGACTTTCCATACAAAATGCTGATGAAATGTTTAGTTTTAATGTTGTGGGAGGTTCATAAATTTTTGCCAATTCCGGACCTACGTTAATTGGGAAAAGTTGTTGGATGTTATGAATAAAACTTTTGTACACTACCCCACCGGCCACACTATAACAATCTCCTTCCACTAAGTAAGATTAAACTGTTTTAACTATGTAAGTACGTATACAAGAACTCACCAAGGTAGCGCCCTGATTGTCCCTCGGCTCGTCCAGATCCATCCCCTCCTTGACGAGATCCGCTACATCCATCAACATCCTCATTTCGGTCGCCGCTCGCGTCTCGTCTATCAGCCGCTGCGTGACGCCCCTGGCCGCCATCTCGCTCTCTATGGCATCTAAAGTTCTCTCTTCTTCACAGATATCATATGGCATGTTCCCGTCTCCATTCACCGCTAGTAGATTCGCCCCTCTGTAAGGAGCATATGCAATTATTAGCTAGCTGCGAATTATAATGATTACCATTAAATAGTATTACAGTGAAACCTTGATATAACGAAACTTAAGAGAATTTAAAAATAATTCGTTATATCAAGTAATGCCGAATACTAAGGGATTAGGAAAAATCGGTTAATCTAAGAAATCGTTATATTGAGGGTCGTTAAATTAAGATTAAAGTTTATTATTCTGGCGTCCAAAAAAATCCTTCCATCTTTGGCAACCTCTACTGCTTGTAATGCAGACTAATGGTCAACGGATGTTTTCATTGGTATAGTTGCATTGGTATCAATCACTATGCAAGCGAATTCATCGCTTTTTTTCTTGCCCCGCTATGCATTGGTGACACCAGTGGTATAGGCCATGCATGTCCACCCGTGATAGACTCCCCTCCCTACCTCCTGGTCACACAACTATAAATACATATATCAAGAAAAGTACTGGCGTACTAAAAACATTATATCGGATAGCTGCAACGTATCCTTGAAATAACGTTATTGAAATTGAATTATCAGTTCTTAAATAAGATACGTAAATACCTAGATGAAATTCTTAAACAAAACAATATGGACTTCAGTCGCGTAAACTATAAAAATGTGGCTTTACAATATACCTACATAATGTTGTACTAATTATAATAAGTTGATACGTAAAAGTGGTTGTATTATAATATCGAATTTTAAAATAGTAAACACACGACCGTGGCTAAAACGTGACCGTGACCGATCTTCACGTACGTCATTCGCGTTTGTCTACGTGTACGGGTACTTCAGTCGAGATTCGTCTACTTAACTGTTAAAATAAAAACTAATCCTATTCGTTTGTCGGCAATTCACAATAAAAAAAAGTAGTTCCGAGTCATACATATCGATTTTTTTAATGAAAATGTAGCCTCGAAATTTTTGATTCTTTAATAGAGGGTCACAAATTGCTGAACCAATGGCAGTTTACATTTTTCAAATGACTATGAATTAGCTCAAAAGTTTTTTTTTGTACCTATCACCTTCTCTCGACAGCACCCAGGGTTGACTGGTAGAGAATTTCACTCAATAAAACCCTTAATAAAATAATATGGAATCAACTCAAAAGCCTAAGATTAGACCAAAAAGGACCATTATGTTACATTGAAATCAATTTTATAGAACCAATATCAAGCTCTCATAAAAAAAGATGTTAATAAAGTACAAGGCTGTCAGTTCCTATACCCTGTGCATCTCTTGACTCTGGTTAATATGTCATACAACTATATAGCATACAATGAAGTTGTAGCATTTTCTTTTGTTTTATTAATAATGTAAAACGATTCCACCCAATGAAATGGATCTAACCACGAATCTTTAGTGTTACTAGTAAGATTATACAAAAATGAACGGATTTTCATCTTGCACGTTATTGGAACCAGAAGTCGGTGACAAAATCTAGTGTAACGACAACACGACAATTATGACAAAACATGAAAAACTATTAGAATAACAAAACAAAGCGCCTTGGTCACCGTGCAACATGCAGTATATTATGACTTAAGCGTATTATATCGTAATTATTCAGCATTTATTCTAAGCACATTTCTTTATTTTTTTATTTATTTATGTGTTTATGTCACCTCTTAAAAGAGGAAAACACAGGGATAACATAAAGCCTAATAGCATTGTCTACCAGTCAGCCCTAGGTGGATATGGAAAAGGTCGATAGTAGGTGTTAACACAACATTATGTAAAAGTAGAAATTTAATAGAAATTGTTTTCTAATAATAAAATAATAATAAACATACTAAAATAATAAAAAATACAAATTAAAATACATAAATTGAAACATCTAAGTTGCCTTAAAATTTGACTAGAAATATTTTTTTCCTTCTGAGATTTTCCTGCAGTATGTCATAACACATGGCGTAGTTAATAAAAACCCGTCTATTTTTCATCCTATATTCTCTAGCAGTAGTGTTCTAATCCACATTTAGGCAGCCTGACCTCATTCGATTATGGGTATGATACCATACGGGTATAACAGAGGTAGATATAGTGCGGGGTGTGTTAAAAAAATGTGGTGACAATGTGTCACATTTCGTTAATGTATTAAAATAATAGCCGACATTACAATATATGATAATTACGTTAAAAGAACACGTTTATTTATTAAGCAAATTGGATCACAGCAACAGGGTTTTCAGGTTATGAATGGGTATTAGTGGAATTACAATAGATTACAGCTTTACAAAGGAATTATTGAAATTGGATAATGTAATTAGGACAACATATTATAATATGTCTATGAGGCGGACGTCAAACAACATACATTTGTAATTCGAATGGACAGGACTAATTACAACTTGAGATTTTGACGGGTCTTTCACTGGAAGATAGAGGAGGTTGTTGAGCATCAAATAGGCTATATTTTACCTTACACAATTTTCATGCCACGCTGATTTCTAAGGGGCAAAACGGCGAGCACAGCTAGTCAGCAATAAATTGATCGATAGATTATCACCAACTCCCCCTCAGCGAAAACCAGTCATCGCAGCATGGATGTCATGATAAGCATGGACCGACTCACCTCTGTATGAGTATCCGCACGAGGTTGAGGTTGCCGCAGGTGGCGGCGGCGTGCAGGGGGGTCCACTTCTCGCTGTCCTCCGCATTCACGTTGGCGCCGTGGTCGAGGAGGAGCCGCATCATGGCCTCGTTGTTGTCTATGCAGCACTGATGCAACGCGGTGAGGCCGTCCTCGTTCGTGGCGTCCGGAGTCACACCGCGGGCCAGCAGTCGTCGCACTGCAACAGTGAATATTTACAACATAAAAATTATCTTCTATATTTATATCTCCAATATGAACTTCCACCTATGATAAAATTATACTTTTTGCTAAACAAGCTGGCTAACGGATATTCTCCAACACTGACGGTAAGCTTATCCCGTAGAACAGCGGTCGGCAAAATGCGGCTTCAGAGCCGCATGTGGGTCTTTCGCTCTTTAAGTGCGGCTCTGGCATAAATACCCACGGAAGGCGTATACTACTTCTTTAGTGTATAAAAATTTACGAAACAAGCAGACTTGGCCCCAATTTTTTTTGTTGTTATGTTTATATCTGGCTCTTTGGCTAATAAGTTTCCGACCACTGCCTTAGAACATTCAACATTTTTGCCAAGGTCATTGGTAAGACAGACAGGCAACCAATTGTCACTACTTTCAAGTACAGCATGACACCAGGTATCAAAGAGAATATCAAAATCACTAAGTACTCGTATGTAACTTATTTATTAGGGTCCTGACATACCACAGACTTTAGACTTTATGTAGGCTCGGCCGCCGGTCCATTTTCTGAGACCTACTGTTTCCTGTTCGTTCCCATAACGGAGATCATTTATTAGACGTTCTGTCACTATCTATTGACGTACATGTCATTGGTTTTAAAAAAATAGCATTAAAATCATTTTTGGCTTAATTAATTTACGAAGCAATAACATCTGGGACAAAAAGCTGTTCAATAAATTGAGTGTCGTGTGCGAAGGGCCTTACGTATGGAACTCATCTATTGTATGCTAATTTTGATAGCGTAATAGTACGATCGAAAGTAATACTTTTGCTTTTCAAGTTCATTCAATAACAATAATGTGTACATTCAAAATATATCGTGAAGCATAAGGATCGATACTACATTATGAAACAAGGTAAAACCCAAAACAAATTATGTTGACAAAATCACAGATAAAGAATTATTATGATTGAGAAATAGATTAAAGGTATTGATACAAAAATTTATCTTACAAATAAAATCGTGATATACCGGTAGCATGATTCTAATTTATCAATAGTAGGGAAGGGGGTTCATCCAACCTCGAGTCCTACCCTATCTCTCATACTTGTGGAGCACCCTGCAGAACAGCAGACGACGTCATGACGTTAGGTCCCTCCTAATCGGTCTCTGGGTTCTATATCACCTATTTTAATCCTTGAAGGTTCCATTCATTCATAGCAGTGAGATTTTTAACCTGCCCGGCTTCCATACTTAGGTGCTACTACTTGGGTATATGGTCTGTTCCATTGTCCCTTCCTTCTAGAAACAGCCGTGATGTTTCGACGTGTTTTGGTTGTAGTGTCGGAGAGTCAGGGATAAGCGGATCCTCTGCTTCCATTCTGGCTAGCAACACATAAGAGGTTCCTCTGGTGTTACCATGAGGGTGGTTACTGTTTAACATCAGACGACCTGCGTGCTCGTTTGACGAATATTAACATAAAAAATTAATGGCTCTCAGTAATTTCGTATTGTTTGTTTTTCCTTGTCAAGATTTAGGTATATACGGAAATCCCAAGATTGCTGAGCTTAATAAAACAACATTCTTTGTTATCGAATGAAAGCAAAGTATAAAATAGATTCGCTTAAGTTTTTTAGATGCGTGTAATTTATACGCAAAAATTACAAGTGAGGGGCGTTTACTTCCTACGCAGGTTTCAATTGCCAAGGTCCTTTTACCTTTAAAGCTGTTACTAAAAAGAAATGCTAATACGTATATTCGTACATGATGTAATCTGGCCGATAATAATCAGTTTGATTAATTAAAGTCTTGTGCATCAAAATGTCTTAACAGACGTGTCCCTTCGTTTTAAATTTCATCCGGAGTCATTTATAGTAATCCTGTCTTGGAACTCAGCAAGAATTTTTTATAGTTCAAAATAAAAATCTGTAGCAAAATCTTTAGTTCTGATATTCCAACAGGAAAAGAAAAAAACTCCATGAAACATTTTAAGTAGGGAACTCTTTCCCACACGTCTCCAATAACAGACTTGACCTGTTTTTATATTATATAGGACATAGTTAACTTTTATACACAATTTAAACTTGTGTAGTAACAACAAGTTCGTCGTAACACCTCGTATGGTATATGAAGGTGTGTTGTGTTTCTCAATCGTGTCGAAGCTGCTAAACAATATTGGATGTTTGGCATTGAGATTAGAGCCTGGATTGATCTATCAGCAACGTTACGCTCGTATAAGCTACTTAACAATCTATTAATAATACCAAATGTCACTACATATAATAATATGTATCTGCCTGTTGCTGCACTTAAATTATATTTTAATACGGTACAGATATTCACGGTCTTCACCATCAATAATAAACATTCTTCTAAAAGTTTTGTGTGTGTTATTAAGGGCTTGTATGGAAAATTTATTTGATTTTGCATTCTACATGTTTCTAAATTCTATTTATTATGGATTCAATAATGTCTCTCGACTAGCATCAGCCTAGCTAGACCAAATCGTTAAGCTCCCGTTACTTATTTTAATTTTTGTTTACCACCGCGTTATTTTTCCGATTTTTTTTAAAACAGGAAGCGTTCAAATTTAGTCAACCGATTGTTTGTCTTAATTTACATATAACGTACTTGTTGGTGCTCGCACTCATAATTTCCGGGAGCTCTCGGTATTGATATCTCAAAATCGATAATTGCAAGTTAGGATTTCATCAATGTTATTCTCATTCATAATTTTTTATTCCAACCCCAGTATTGTCCATTATTTTAATACTTTTAAGTTACCAATATAAAAAATGTATAAAATAATAATAATATAAAATGTTAATTAACAGAAACTACAAGAAAAAAATGGGCAGTTAAGGTACAGAATAGTAAGGAATTGAAGCGCGTCGCCAGATGAGATCATGTTGTAAGCGGAGTGTAAACAAGTAATCATTGGACTAATCTATACCGTAACGTTACTATCATCTAATTCCCTCAAGGAAAATAACAAGTGGCTCTTTAACTTACGCTCCATGAAGCAGACACGATCTTTGATACGTTCCGACAATCAATTTTTGCTCATTGCTCATAAACGTTCAAAGTGCTGTGTACCCATTACTTTAGTCATCCCGTTTAATGTTGGATACAAAATGAGTCAGGGGATAAATTTAAAAGTTGCGTATCTCGTAGTCCCTTCCCTATTTCTTGTCATACTCTTCCTTAACAGTCACAGCGATAAATTTATAAGTGATCTCTGTGTCATGTAAAGAAACAGACAGAGATATAGATGCTCCACTATGTAATGTCATGGACATTTAATTTAACGACACGTCTCAGGCCAAAGAAGGAACTGATTGATAGGTTCGCGGTTTTTACACGACAATTTAAAAACTAGTCCTGTTTGTTTTTTTTCACTTTTGTCGGAATAAAATAAAATAAAAATAGAACAAAAGCAACAAAATCATAATTTTTATAGGTACAGTTAATAATTACCCTTCCTCATAATATAGCCATCCTAAATTCTCCATTTAACGTTTTTAACATTAAATATAATTAAAAGGCACAAGAAATAAGTTATAAATGGAACAGAATATTCTTCAACGACATCATACATTATGTCCACGTAAACGTTTATCTAAGTAATCACGTAACAGGAAGCTTACAAAATAACGATAAAATCGAGCGATACCGATTTGCGGCAATTACGAATCTATTGTTACATAACGTAACGCATGACATTAGTCATTCATGTAACGTGGTTCGTTACCCGTGACTTTGCCCGCGTAAAAGTTGATTGTTGTTTTTATATACATTTGACGTAGTGACCCCAAGTGAGTACATCACGAACATGACAGCTCACCACTTACTTCACTTCGTTCTGTGCAATTTCTTACCGATTGCCTGCTAAAGACTCGAGGCGGGTATGCATGCCCTCAGTGATATTTTGGACGACCGGCACCGCGTCCCCTTCATATTATGACCCTCATAAAGCAAAGAAAAGACCTCAAGAAAGCATAACTTTCGTCACATTGTGATACTCTTCCATACGTTCAACATCATAGAGCCTACAGAGATTCTGGGCTTTTATCTATGACTCGCCTATCATAGGTAAAATATAGGAGAGGTGCAAATTGATGAAGGGGGGAGGATAATTCTAACGCAACGTAAAAATTTAATCACGTACTTACTAATGATGAAAACGGAACAGATACCTAATGTAGCCTTCGACGCACGAAAGCGCTAATGAAAATTTTACTACAAGTAGGACCTCTCAAACTTCTCAATCAATCCTTTTCAATTAAAATATTAAGCCCTCTCAGATTATTAGCTCTGCAATGTTAGACAAAACAAAACAGGCTCTGATATTTTTTTGCTGATGTATCCTTTTTCAAACGTACTAATGAAAATCGAATCCAAGAGCTTTCGTTCGGCAGTCAGGTATACATACTTCCAGACTACAAAACAGGTCATAGAATGTTCGTTAATGAAGTTACCTTCTTCAATATCGTTTCTGGCCGCAGCTTCCAGCAGCATCACACTGTCGCTGAAGTATATATTTCGCTTGTTGCTCTTCTCGCGCTTGGCCCGTGACCGCGCCCACTCCTTTTCTCTCTGCTGCCATATTTTTAGCTGCTGCATGCGACGCCTGGAAACATACACATCTTCATCGGACCGTGCAATGAATTGGGTGACGCCTAAGATAAATATTAACACTTTTGTCTTTAACGAGTAGAATACGGGTTTTTTTAATTATAACCGCGCAATTGATGATAATAAACTGCTATCTTTATACACAGCTTTTTTGTATATAGGCAGTTATAAAATCGCAGAATTTGTGCATTGATAAGATCGTTGTACTAGCACGAGGGAATCCATAGTTAGGGAACCCTTTAAATGCTTTTAAGCAGACCAAAAGGACCAAGGCCTGTGCTTCGGAATTAATTGGAATTGTACCGCAAAAAGTTCCAAATGTCACATGCAATTTTTATTTAACAATACAATAACTGAAATAAAAAGTAAAACCTCTTTAAAGACATTTGAAAAACCACACGGATAATTCTATAGAAAATTACTAAATACAAAACCATTACTTGTCTATTTCAATATCAACATTTCATCTCACGATGCCCAGCTCATCTTTGCCAGTTATGTAACTAATGTTTCTACAAGTATTTCACAACTTTAGATCCTAGGTAAATAGCACACATTCTACATACTCAAAGTACACGGTAATCTTGGGAAGAACAGCTGCCAAGCCAGCGGCAGGAATTTTCCCCATCCGGAAATTTAACGGAATTCCTTCTCCGGCAAGCCGCATACACTAACTAACAACAAACGCCTATTGTCAATTCTTATATATTTTCTGCGGAACACGATATTTGTAAAACATTTAGCGTGAATTACTGACACGGCGCTAAAAATATAGAGACATCGTTCGATAATACTATGGGATTTAGTTTTAAAATCGTGGTGGACAGTAGACAATTTATAGAATTTTTTATGTTTGAAGCAAAATTTTATAGTTCCTTCAAATGATCCTGTGACGGTCACGTATTTCAAGGGTTAAGTTTAATCATGTAAAGTCACTACCACAAATAAAAATGATGGGCTATAACCCACTAACGGGCCACTGTAGATCAAAGGGTATTCAGAAGGCCTCTGTGCCTTCCCACCACGCTGCTTCAGTGCACATTAATTAGAACTATGTTGTCAACACAAATATCGGAAATACTTTCAATGCACGAAGTCCTCCGATATCGCTAAACGGCTGCTTTCTTCCAATAACAACCGGGATAGATAGCTTAACGTAATCACATTATAGCGTCACCTATCCAACAACCGACCTTGCTTGAAGTTACTAACTCGATCGATGACTTAAGATTAAATAGGCTATCTAGGTACGAGAACATTACCAGATGCTTCGCATTGCGATGCGCATTCTTTATTCATCACATTCGTATACACTGAGCAAACCAGTCCTTGTGAAGCATTATACGTAAAAAATTGTGTTTATGAGATCATGACCAAAATAGCGTCATATTGTATGCCGAAAGGATAACGTCCGAGTACATCAAAGGTTCTTAAAGTTACGCAACAGTTAGTTACTTTTGCCGAAGCATACAGCTACACCCTAGGCACGCTTAAAACTCATTTTAAAAATAGAATGAAATACTTGAAACAGTTACGATGATATCTACAATATTCAAGGCTTTCCAGTTAACGGTTACGTATTGTGTTGAATTACGTCAAAAGGTACATTTGTTATGGTAATAGACACATGTCTATACAGACAGTAGCAATCCTTCAACAGTGTTTAGTTGCAGTATTTGCAACATTAAAAAGCCAGTTCACAAGCGGATTCTCCGCTTCTCTCTTAGCTGCTTGGCTATGACGTCACTGCGGATGTGGTGTTTCCTGGGTAGCTGTGACTACCTTACCATCCTGTATTCTAGCTATATTTGTACAGTCATAGATTTATACAGTAAAATTAATGATTTTCAGTTAACAAATTGATTACATTAAATAGTGCAAGTATAGGTATAGGTAGGATATATATAGAAACATTACCATTATCAAACTTTCGGTGTCATAACCTTCGCGAATGTGCGCAAACTGGTCTAATAACTTTAGTTCGAAGTCGGATAAAACTAAATGTATTGCATTTGTAATTGTGCAGCGTATTTCATGCACTTGCCATGTCTGGGGCAAAATATAAGAGATCGGTGGAACGAACCGGTTGCGGGAACACGAAACGATTGTGTGCGCGTTGCCAGAGTGTGTCATTAAATCTTACATCGACGTATCTGGAACACTTACAAATGCCATTTTGGCACCGGCCTTAAAAGATTTTTACACGATTCACTTGATACACCTAGAAAGTATATATTTAGCTACTTGTAATTACAGGATTGTTTTAAAAACTTTACTAACGAGATAACAAATATGTACATTAACCGTTAATTTGTACCGTCGAGTTAAGATTGATCGCGAGGACAAAAAGTGAATCTTTGAACACCCTCTCAAATTCTGTCGTATTTGGTTCCAAATACATTAAATTAAGATGCATAGACAGTTTTTACTCATATTTGGATACACCGTTCTAATATGTATGTTTCTTACAAAGGGACAAGTGGTGCAACTCAACGTTTATCTATAAAAAAAGGCGCAATATATTTTTAATATTAGGAACCAGTTTCTCGGTGGTGTTGTCACTGACTCATCGCCAGATTTAGCAGTTCGATCAACGATTCGATTACGATTGCATACGACCATAACACCATTAAAATATCAGTTCCATATGTCTTTAAGCTTCAGTGACATGAGAATGTCCTGAATCATTATTTCCTTGACCCAATTGCGCTAATAAAAGCTTTAAAACTCTCGCGCCGTCTCACAATATAATACAAGATAATGATCATTTAAGTCACACGCAGAAACAACAAACTCACAAGTATAATATAACATAAAATTATTTAAATTAAAATTGCGTTTAATTAAAATTTATTACATTTCGGATACGCTCTTGTTCTGTGTACTAATGGATAAGATATTGTGAGAGCCTAAAAATTTATCAGAAGTCCGTGTTATCAGCAGAGACTAGTTTAAATTTATACCGCGTAACTACCTATAATTAAATTGTATAACATTGTAATAGATAGCGCAGCGCACACTTGAGGTGTGGGGTATGCTTAGTGACTGTACGTTCAACTGACACTGTTAAATGGCCAAGACCAACATTATATACTGGAAAGACTATTTGCTACCACTTGGCAGTTTTAACACAGCATACGCGCTATATATTATGCTGTTATATTACGTTTTACTATGTAAAAATTAGATTCAGAGTAGCTCTGGCTATTGTTTAAGAAATATGTTTTTGTAAGTTAAGCGGTCCATGAGCAGCGGAGGACGCTTTAGGTCAGATGGCGCATGCCTCAATCTCTCGGTTAATGGTATAAAAAAAACACTTTATTATTCATTAACCGTAAGAAAGTAAAAAATTAAAAGTCTTAAATACACTTTAGTTTGTTTAGGTGTCTCATAAATACATAGCTTATTACACTAAATTGTTGACCTTAATTTTGAAGTCACAGACTGACTGTGTATCTACTCTTTAATTTATATTATACTAGCTGACCCCGCCAACGTTGTAAAAAATAGCGGTTGGTGATAGAAAAATGAAAATTGGGGGTTGTATGTACTGTTTGGGGCCACATCATAAAAAAAATATTTGAAAATAATTGTCCATAAAATAACAAAAAATATGTTAGGTATGGGCCCCCTTATAACTCAGGGGTATATAAAATAGTTTACAACCTATTCTCAGACATACCGAATGTACGTACAAAATTTCATAAAAATCGGTCAAGCCTTTTCGGAGGAGTTTGGTAAATAACCCTGTGACACGAGAATTTTATATATATAGAACAAGATAGATAGATATAGGTTTGTGTGTATGGAGCTGAGGGCCCTCCAAACGAAGCAAACTAATGCAATTGCTATAAATAAAGTTATATGTTGTAATTAAATGTAAAACGTGATCAGCAAATCACATTTAAATCTCGTACAGATTGGTCATGTTGTCAATTAGACAAACTAGGTCCACGTGACGTATTGCAGAGTAACTTACCTACTGAAGTGCAAGTTGCCATGCAATCTAGTTATTACGAGTATACTACATTCACTTTCATTTGCAAACATTCGTGTTAAATAAATTATTTATTTTAATCTAAATAAAGGCTCCTAGCATAATGACACTTAGTACCTACAGTTTAGCGTGTCGCTTTCAGATTTAAGATGACGTTCCTTTTGACCCAATAACACTGTTAGATCCTTTTTGTTATGCACTGAGATAGTATCCCATTTAAATGATTTATTTTTCTAAATTTAGGTTAATGTTAAATATTATGTAGTTTCGTAAACAATACAAAAGCCAAAACCATCTTCGCCCTTGAGTTTTAAAAAAAACATTATTTTTAGCGCGATTATCGTCTATACTATCAGTTGGCGTATTTGAACGTAGAATTGAATTAGCTGTAATTATGTAAACGAAAAAAAAAAGATTGTGGACAATTTGTTAAGAGTTTTTTGTTCAGTTTTGAAGCAGGTGTTAAAAAGTTTGTTATCATTATTTTCCAGTTAATAAGGTACATGAGGGTTTGAGATATCTAGTAGGTACATATTTGGGGAACCCCGGAGCCTCCTATACTACGCCACTGGACTACGGATTACTTCAGGAAACGTTGATTAAAAGACATTAACTTTAAATTATATTCAAAATAAAG
>DWPQ01000518.1:0-16096 GCA_018251795.1 Perichares adela | reverse complement strand
TTGTGCCGTGACCACGACTCATGCAACTGGGTTGAAATATCGGCAAACAAACAAACCTTTATCTAACTGAGCACCTGTATCATACTTAAATAATATTTTGCATTAAGATAAAAGGCGATGTACCTTTTGCTATGCATCAGTGCTTTATTTGTTCAATTAATTATTAATTTTCTACTACTTTCTCTTACATACTTTAATATCCAATAATTATTTGTATTATAAAAATATTTACCTCAAAATAAACAAATAATCTTTTTTTGTATTTTTTATATATTAAAATGCTATTGAATCTTACCCTGCAGTGTCAAGCTTTACAATGAATAATTATTTTTTTAAAATCTCATTATTTTTTCAGGTGATGAAGGCATGCTAACTTTACTGCCAATCTACCTAGATCACATTCTCAATCCAACACTCACAGACGAGGGATTCACAACTGAGGTCCATCATATTGATGGTGATGGTGAAGATGCCGGGGTTGTGTACTGTGAAATGCAGGGTCGTGAGAATACTGCTGATAGCAGGTTGGTTTAGCTTTAAACCATGCAATATATAATAATTGTTTGCCATATTTCTTTGGTTTGATGAGTATAAGATAAATTAATTTAGCACTACCAAACCATTATTTCATGCTTACTTATGTGTGTGCGTGATCTTCAGTATTACTGATGTCTTTAGGCGATTATGACCGAATACCATCAGGTGTCCTATCTGCTTATTTGGTTTGCAATGAACATAAAAAAGGACAGTTAGTCAATAACATCTGTGTCTAATTAACTTAAAAAAACCAAGCTAATGTTTAATATTAATAACCGATACTAATATTAAAAAACCTTTTATTCATGTAGGTATTGTTGATACTCTTAGGTACGTTATATTTTGCTTCTACTACTGTTTTGTAAACTTAATTATATATGTAAACTTCACATTTAAATGGTATTTGGATGTGAAGATGTTTAAATGACGTTTAAATTGTATTAATAATGGAATTTTGCGTGTCCATACTGCTTATTTCTAAGAGAATTTTTTAGCTGACCAAGTGTAATGTAGCAGAAATATTGCATATGGTAAAAGCTTTATATCCTTCTAGGTGTGAATTGAAGCTTCTGAGAGCAATGTATCCTAACAGTGGATACTCATCGGAAACTGGTGGCATTATGAAGAATCTAAGAACGTCTACCAACAATACTAAAGTAAGTTTTTGTTTATTTTTATTTAAGACAAGTTAATGTTGGTTAGTTGTGACGATAAAAGTATACATATACTTATATATGGTGCATATAACAAGCACATAATAATTATTTAAGTATATCTTATTTCTTTGCACTGTAAACAAATCGTATGTGTATCTTAAATGAAATTGTTGATTGGAAAATGTTGGTTATATATTTTTAGGTGCGTGATTTCCACAAGAAATTTTACAGAGCAGAAAATTTAACAATAATTCTAACAGGTCAAATTGAAGCAGAAAATGTATTCAAGGCATTAGCTACAGTGGAAGATGACATCATAACAAAGGTGACCTCATCTGTATCATTACATATAATAAAATCACATGTCGTTATTCTCTTGTTCTTATTATCTCACATTGCATCATTATCTATAGCAGTAAACAACAAAGCCATCTATTGAGCTATTTAATTATCATTATCATGTTCATTTAGCCTGAATTACCTCTTACATTCCTACCTGGATAGATAATACTTCTAGTTTAGGAATTTAACATGATTGTAATTCATATGTTACATGCTAAATGAACCATACTTCTATATCTGTATGGGTAATATTTATAGTTATCTTCTATCTAGATCATTAAGGATGTATAGTGCCCGGCATGGAACTTGGCAAGATTTCGGCGTAGTTGGGATAAGTTTGCGCAGGTACACTCGATGTCAAAATAGTACCACCTTCGTTGCTAAATTGCGTCCTAGAAACGCAAGCTCAATATAACATTTCAACGGACTAATATACTGTCGTGAAAATGGTTTTATTTTTATGCGCTCAAGTGTATTCGGGAGCAGTGAACAGGACGTTGACGGGGTGCCGGACGCAAGGGGGCGGGGGGCAACCAATCACGCGCTCGGAACGATGCTGATTCGTCCCCCGCATCCCGCACGATAACAGAAGAGACCCATACGACTTCTGCGCATCTAACCAATCTTTCCAAGTTACGTGCCGGCAACTGTACGTCGATTTGAATTACGTTACATATTTCGAGAACCTAACATGCCGCAAGTACGAGGAATGCCTGTGTACACATTTTAGTATGACTCAGGTATTCAAACCTCTTGAATAGTTTCTTAACACTACCTCAATTTAGCCGCGATCTCAATGCACACATGCAATTCGATCAAAGAGCCTTTCACTCTTCAAGTGTGTAATAAACAATTGCAACTATACAACAGGGATGTTTCTAGGAGTGTGATAAGGTCTGGCAGGTAAAAACCACCATGAAACAGACTTTAAGACTTGATTGTAGTACAAGAAAGTGATAGCCTAGTGGTTTGAGGGTTGGTCTCTAGAACTGGAGGTTGTGCGATAAAAACCAGTGCCAATAATTTTCTAACTTATGTGTGTATTAGAAATGAATTATCACTTTCTTCAATGAAGGAAAACATTAAGAGGGAACCTGCACAACTGATAGTTCTCCATAATGTTCTGGATGGTGTATCAAGTCTGCCAAACTGCATTTAGCCCATGTTTTGGATTGTGGCCGTAAAACTTCTCATTTTGAGAGGATACCCAAGCCAAGCAGTCGCGACATTTTTGGATTGTTATGTATGTATATGTTGCCTTTTATGTATGTTACATTAAGTTAATTAAATAACTACAATGAAGATTCACCATCCTGTAGGCTCTAAAGTTATCTAATCATTATAACCAGTAAAGTAACATTACCTTTAGGTCTAAAGTGTCCTCTTCCAACCATATCCACAAACTTTTTTTCCGACTCCAACACTTGTTTCTTAAAATTGCAAGCATCACGTAACCGTGTAATGCAAACTTCACAAATAAGCCGGTTTGGTCCATTGGGGCCTTCATTATGTTGAGATATCTGTTGAAACAAGATGTAAAAAAATTTAAAGTTTCAAAGTCAGAATGTCTTCAATGGTGTGGCATGTGTAAAACTGGCCTTGTTCTAATAATATTTTTTTTGTATTTAGGACAACTTAATGGTTGACTGTGATCCCACCTGAAAGTGGTGATGTCATCATAGATGGTGAAGCGCACTAACTTAGTAAGGGCCTATTTACTCTTGCCTTAAAAACAGCTATGTTATAATTGTTAAATTGTTGTAATCGTTAACAATATACTGACATGATCCAGTTTACAATGTGGCGATTGTAACCACACATCAAATAGGCCTGAACTTTAAGCATCACAACCCATAATTATTCTAGTGCTATACTCATGAAGGACTCTTGCAATGAAAGGTTGTTATGCTATTGTCGAGAATCAAGGAGTTAATGGAGAACTATCCATCGTTACTAGTGTTTGACTAGACCGCACACATTTTAAGTCAACGCTAACAATTTAACTTAGGATATTAAGTGCGGGTGCGGATTCCATCTAAATCATTAAAAATAATGCTTTAAATTCGCTTATAATTAATTTTATATATTAATTTAAGTATACTGGGTAGGGAGAGCTTTATCTACACCAAAAAGTTTGTTTTCTTTTCGCTCACAAGATCAAAATTAGCGAACTATGCACCAGAGCAACATTAGTTTACTTTAATGCTGTTTATTTGTGTCGAATAATTAAATAATAAATTAATTTACGCTAGCATTATTTTCTTTAAATTACAATCACAATAAATACTTACACTAATATCGAAGCATTCTAATAACATATCAGCATAAACTTCTGTATCATCCATCCATGGATACTCCGTTCCCAAGTCTTTATAACAGCCTTCAGAGAGGCAGCACCGGCAGAGCCCCGGGCTCTCTTTCACGACGATATAATCAAAATCCATTTTGAATGCACTGAACATCCATTTAATTAACAAAAAAATTAAAAACCATATAAACTACGATTCATGAGAACTGTAATCGATGCCGCAGGAACGCCATTTTGCTTTGAATAAAATGTTGCTTGTTTGTTGATTGAATGATGCCTGAAAATTTATAAATGTTGCCAAATGCAACGCGTTTCCTACGTAAATATGTTTACGTAATTTAATACCATGAAATGTACTTTTTAGTATCAGTTTTTTTACAAAATAATCGTTGTAGAAAAGTCAACCTCTAACACAATACTGTTCCGGCATTATTTTATCACAAAAATATGACATTTACAGAAGGTTATCTTTACCTGAAGCCAAAAAAAGTTGAAGTCAATCAAATTGTCAATCATCTGTCTCATCTGTATCGTCTTGTCAATTGTCTTGTTTGTCAAACTATACAATTCGATATTTTTGTGTTTTGTTGGGATATATTTTCGAGTAACTTTAAATCACTCTATAAATAAAAAGTTGCAGGTGGTTAAATTATAATTTATACTAAGATAAATGTAAAAGCGGCATTATGGAGATAAACAAAACGTTATGTCGCTGTTGCTTAGTCGAAGGTGTGCATAAAAATATGAACATTACATATTGTTTAGAAGATACAAAAGAAGTCTATTCACAAATGCTGCAGGAGTGTTTTAATATAGTAGTAAGTTTACCTATCAATTACATTTTCGATCTAACATACATATAATTTCTATTTGATAACTGCGAAATAGAGGTAGAATAAGTTTTTACGTAAATTAATGAGCGAGTGTTTCGCTTTCTTGGTTGGCAACGCGTAGGTGATTCGTTTAGTGTAACCGTCCGATACGTCGTATATGTGTCTTATTTTTTTCTTTGTCTCTACTGCAATCTATTATTTAAAATATTTAGCGGTATGTTAGAAATTTGGTTTAGTGTTGTATAGAAATCGCCTAGTGTCGATTCCGTTTATTATGTCCTCTTAAACAGTCCTCAGGGACCTTTTTAGCCTCCTAACTTCTAGTTTAATGTGGTTCAAGTTTACGGCAAGTACATTTGGTGGATTAATGATGCATATTTTATATGCTTTTGTCCTTTTTGTGATTTCTTCTGTTACTATTATGTGATTATTTGACTGTTAATTGATTGAATGATGTGTGAGTACAGATTTGATAATTCAATATTTGTAGGGTAGGAGAGTAGAGGAATTCCTCTCCTCTTCATTTACTTGTGAGGTGTATTCATTGACATGTTTGTAATTTTATGTTTACAAATTGTTTCACTTAATAGTACTAGCAAAAGAAATCCCATCTCTGCCATGAAGTTCAGGGTACATCTTACTAAATTTGCCTCCACTTGATTACCTGTATCAACAATAGAATATAATCATCATCATCATCGCAACCCATAATTGTCCCTCTGCTCGGGTCTCCTCTCACACTGAGAGGATATAAGGCCACATTCCACTACATTGGCAGACTTCACTCACCAATAATTATGGAAAACTCTTAGCTGTGCAGGGGTTCCTCACAATATTTTTCATCACTGAACCAAGTAATCATTGATTTCTGATACACACATCACTTTTTAGATGGTTAGTGCCAGATTCAATCACACAACTGCCAATTTGGGAGACCAATGTTCAAACGATTAGGCTGTCACTGCTATATTCTAATCAAAACCTTTAAATTTCAGTTAGCCATGTCACCAGCACAAGGCCACATTTGCGATATGTGTGTGAAGTCATTACGAGAGTCACTGAGCTTCAAACGTCAGGTGTTGAAAGCCGAGAAGGAGTTTCTGAGGCAGCTGGAACAGGAGGAAGTAGTAGGTATGACTATACGCTGCATTAACTCCATTTTAATTGTAATTAGAACCAATTTGTAATAACTGGGATCATTAGGTGGATGTTAGAAATGAATTATCACCTGCTTCAGTAAAGGAAATGATTGTGAGGAAACCTGCACATCCGAGAGTTCTCCATAATGTTGTCAAAAGTGTGAAGTCGGCATACAACCTTGACACACTCACAGTTGGCCAGTGTAGTAGACTATGGCCATAAGTCCTCCCAGTCTAAGAAGCCAGGTAGAGGGACAATTTTATTATGGTCTGTTATGTATAATAGTTTTTTTTTTTTTCCAGATGATAAACCATTTTTTATCAAACAAGAAATAAAGGCGGGTGATGCAGACAATGAAGATGATGAGACTGACAATTATGTGATGGATTTAGGTTAGTTTTATGTATGTAAATTGTAAAACTTTTTCAGGATTTGTAAACTTAATCTTGAATACTTAAAGTCTATTTTTGTTGTTTGATTTGGACAATTTGCTGTTGGTTATAGCGGCCTTTAAAGCGCGGACAGAAATGCGAAATTGGAATGCTCAGCCAGAAAATAACTACCTCTTTTTTTCAAAGCCCAGCAGTGGGACAGTTAAGGTTGTTAATGATGATGATGAAGATATGAAGCAATGAGTGATAGGAGTAAAAACTGGACTGTAACATGAATTTAATTTATATGCATCTTCCTTATTATTTTCCAAAAAAAAAATATTTGAAACAGACAATATAATTCGCGTGTAACTTGTTTCAGAACCGGAACACAAACCGGTGCGTCCTCCTCCAAAGAAGCGCACAGAACAGAAGAGAAGAACGAGAACCGTCACGAAGAAACCGGAAGGATGGCAGACGAAGAAGGTCAAAACGCTGGTCAACAGATTAGCAGCTAAAATGAGTAAGTAAGGCTCTTTCACTAATTCTGACATCTTTAAAGCGTACTATAACTTATCTCAAATTAAAGTTGCAAGCCAACACAGTTTTCCTATTTATAAACATTAATTTGAAATTTCGCCTAACACTTTAAACTTTAATTACTTTGCCTAAGCTTGAGCTAAGTGTATATTGAGTGCACAATTTTGGTGATTTATGAAAAGGTTACACTAATGACGGCACAAAAATAGTTATCCATACTGCAAACTGCAAACCAAGCAGTTTTAAGATAAGTGTAATCCTGGTCACCCTTATTGCCCTATTTACATTTTCATCGAATTTGGATTTTTTTCAGATGCCGACATCCCAGACACCATCGATAAACGAGATATAAAGGAGATCGTCAAAAAAAGACAGAAAAAAATCAAAGCTTCACCCATTTACAAGGAGCAGAAACTGAACATTCTATGGACAACGAACTCGAGCGCAGATAAATCCAAGCACAGACACAACTTGAAAACAATATTAGCTTACTCAAACGTGACTCCGTTCCGAAATAAATCTCTCCTCGGATACATTTGTGGGTACTGTGACGATGCCTTCCCGGATCCAGAACATCTGAGGTTGCACACAGAAGAGAATCATAAAAAAGAGAGACTAGAGTTCAAATCTACGTTCGATATGACGGAATACAACGTCAAGTTGGACACTACAGACCTCACTTGCACGTTGTGTGATGAAAAGATATCAGATTTAAATAATTTAAAGACACATTTGGTGAAATGTCACGAGAAAGTTATTCACACGGATATAAAGGACCATGTCCAACAATTTAAACTGAAGAAGGGCGATGTTTACGACTGTGCAATGTGTACTTCGACTTACGAGACGTTTAAAATGCTTAAACAGCACATGAACAAGCATTACAGTAATTATACATGCAGTAAATGCGACACGGCGTTCGCTACCAAACGGTCGCTCAACGCTCATAGAAACACGCATAAGGAGGGTAGTTTTAAATGTGACTTCTGTGAGAAAATATTCTCCACGCGAACGAAAAAGCAGTATCATGAGAAGACCAATCATTTGGGTACGAGGAATATCAGCAACTGTCCGTATTGCAACGTGCCATTCAAAAGTTACTATCAACGAAACCAACATTTAGTGAAAGTGCACAACTCAGAAGCTCAATATAAATGTAACGTGTGTGATAAAGGTTACGTATTGAAGTCGTTACTTATGTACCATATAAAGAAAAGTCATCTAATGGAAAGGGACTGTCAGTGCTCGGAGTGTGGGTTCCGGTTCTTCAGTAAAAAGGCTTTAAAAGCGCACATGGTAAAGCATACCGGGGAAAGGAATTACTCGTGTGAAGTCTGCCATAAGTCCTATGCGAGACGGTATACGTTGAGGGAACATATGCGAATACATAACAATGATAGGAGATTTAAATGTGATGTGTGTGGTACTGCATTCGTCCAGAAGTGTAGCCTGAAGAGTCACTTGTTGTCCCATCATGGAATTAGCATGGCGGCTTGTGAGATTACTTCGTCATAGCAAAAGATTGACAGCATAGTGTTGTAGTTACTGCATGCAGTGCAATAAGAACAATGATATACCTTTAGGCCATCCTTAAATTACGTCAATTGGTAAAAGGAAGGGTTGGAGGTCGACGAATTGTGACGAAGGGGTGGAAAAGAGTCCCAAATTTTGTAACATCACTTTTTTAAGTATCTTTGACTAAATTTAAATTACATACCTGCTAAAGAATAACATAAAAGTAGTTGCAGCTTCATAAATTTCTAAATGTAAAATTGCAAAATATGTGACATTACACTAAGTAGGAGGAGGTCGCACAAATGTGACCAAGGACATGGGAGGGGTAAAAAAATCATGAAATTCATGTGACGTAATTTATTGCCGGCCCCTTAGGGACTAGTGGCTGCTGATAGAACCTGTATTTTTGTCAATAGCCGATAAACAAACAGACAAGACATCCGATTGTAAGAAATCACCACCGCCTTTGATCTTCCTTCTTGCTTTAACAGTGTAAGAAGAAAAAGGAACACTCTTATTGTGTAGTGTCGCTAAATCCATTCTATTGGTGGGACCTACGGCAATAACCCCCGTTACTCAACAGTGTGTAAACGATTCAAGGATATATGAAGCCCTGTTACTCCTGGATAATATTTAATAAGATCCTCATTACACCCTTAATTCCCTCCAACATCCCCTGTTAACATCAGATTCCATCCCTTCAGGAAAAGGTTGCAATTAAATCTGATTTAGTCTGCAAAACAGCTGGGCTGTTCATTTAAATGGTGTTAAAAAATAAATGAATCTGTGTTAAGTAATTGTTTCTCAAGTGTCACAGTAATTGTATTATTTTATGTGTTCCTATCTCTAAGGATAACTTGTCCCGACTTAGGATAAATAAGGCCAAAGGAATTGGAATGGCTTAGAAGTACTTTGAATATGCCTAATCATATATGTTAAATTATATTAATTTATGTGTAAATATTATGTACATTTATATTAAATAGAAGGTGTTTACAGAATTAAACTAGTAATTATTTTGGAGACAAATCCGTTTATTACTAAACACATACTTAAAACTGACTAGACTTAGCCCGCGGCCTTGCGTGGAAATCAATGCGTCGCAAAGATTTTCCCGCGTAAATCCGAATCCCGCGGAATTTTTAAGATAAAAATAGTAGCCTAAGTTACTCCTTATTGTATCAGCTAAGTCCCAGTGAAAGTCGCGTCAAAATCTGTCCAGCCGTTCCGGAGATTACTCGGAACAATAGTAGTTCAAGGCGTTCCGTTACTGTTACTGTTGTTTTCCGTTACTACCACTTGCTTGATCAAATTCCATAATTGTTGTAACTTCAATTTTTCTAATACTTTGACAGTCACTACAAACCAAGTACACTGCTTCAAATTGCTCTATTAACAACTATGAACCAAAACTCGTTAATGACATTAAAAACCAGGCACAAAATAATACTACAAAATGTTGAATAAAACGTTTTTATTTATAACTTACTATGTACACGAATAAATATATAAAAGATCTATATTGCTCTTGTCCTAGCTACCTTAAAATTACATGGCGTAGTATTTTTACGACTTGTCGGTTCAGGTTCTATTTTGGGCACTTTTGTAATATTCCATTTTTAAAACGAACCAAATGGGTATTGATGAAACGTCAAAATTAAAACGTTAAATTTTCTAACTGGATTATTCAACGGCAATAAAGATGTACGTGAGAGAATTTATCACATTTAGTATGAAATTTTAGCCAGAATATTTTTACTATTACTACTTTTACTTTAATATGGGTCAATTAAACATTCACACTCAAATCAGTTAATTCGTTTGGGAGCTATGATGCCACACACACCTACACACATGTCATGTTAAACCCTCGTTCATGCATAGGAGCATAATTACTTCGTTCAATCTAGCCTTCTTTTATTATATCCTACTAGCTGTTCCCGCGGCTCTGCTCGCGTGGTATCAGTGTATCGCAAAGCTTTTCCCGCGTGAATCGCGACTCCACGGGAATTCTAACATAAAAAGTAGCTTATGTCTCTCTATAATACATCAGCTATCTTCCAGTGAGTCCTGTCAAAATCCGTCCAGCTGTTCCAGAGATTAGCCGAAACAGACAGACAAAAAATAAAAAAAAATGTTATTTTGGTGTATGTACCGAGCATACATACATAATTACGCATTTAGTAAAAAGCGGTTATTTTAATATTACAAACAGACACTCAAAATTTATTTATTTGTATAGATTTCCTTATCTGAAATAAAGTCTTTCATCTGTAAATATCTTAGATAAGTCAGGATCTAATAGCTGTTAATACTGTCAGATGTTTTAGAGTTACGTATAACAACGATATAACCAATATCAAACTTCTTTACACATTCGAATACGCTGTCTATAAATTCCTCTAGCTGTCTAACGTATTTAGATTCTTAGGCCTACTCAGTTCGCTTCTGGCATTCTCATACTCTGATAACGTTATGCCGTGATTAGACAGCATATGACTCTTCATACTACACTTCTGGACAAACGCCATGGTGCACACACCGCATTTGAACCTCCTATCATTATTGTGTATCCGCATATGCTCTCGTAAAGTCTTCTTTCTGGCATATGATTTATGACAGACGGTGCATTCGAACACCCTTTCGCCATTATGCTTGATCATATGATCATCTAATGAATGCTGAGTAAAAAAACCAAGGCCGCATTGAGCACAGATGTGATTCCGTTCCATTAAGTGTACCTTTTTGATGTGACTTGTGAGTTTTGATTTCAAAATGAAAAACGTGTCGCATATATTACATTTATACGTCGCGGCTGATACGTTGTGTTCCGTGGTCATATGCCTGTTCCGTTGATAGTAGCTTGTGAAAGACTTATCACAGTGTGAACAATTCGTTGTGTATCTCGGCCCGGCGTTGTGTGAGTATTTCTCGTGACATTTTAATCTGACTCTCGTACTAAACACTTTATCGCAGAAGGAGCATTTGAAATCGCCCAAATCGTGCGTCTTCTTGTGGATTTTTAGCCTGTGCCTATTGATGAACCCAAGGTCGCAGACATCGCATATATAGTTCCTATAATGTCCATTCATGTGTTGTAACAACATTTTAAAAGTTTCGTAAGTAGAATGACATAACGCACAGTTTAGTGTGTCTGTATCTGTTAATTTGAATTCTAAGAAATAATCATTGATTGAGTAAAATTTTATACCATGTTCCTTGGTCAAGTGGTTCTTTAAATCGGCTATGAAGTTAAGTTTTGCGTTGCATATATTACATTTGAGGTCTGTTATGTCCAATTTAATAGATAAAGAGTCTCCATCGGATCGTTTGTTTTCAATTTCCCCCTTTTCGTGTTTTTCACTAGTATGCTTACTGAGTAACTCGATATCTTTATACAATTCTCTACAATAAGCACACGCAATTCCTGCTATAGTTTTGTTAAAAAATGGCGTACAATTAGAATATTTTAATATATTCTGAATATTTTGTTTGTATTTCATACTTTCGGATACTTTGTTGAATAAAATATGTCCTGTGCTCTTCCGTATTGTGCTGCCTGCAACACATAAATTGATTATTAGAAAATATGTAAAGAACGTAACATATATACCAATTACTTGATTCGGATCTACCATTATTTGTCATGACCTTGTAGCTCAGTAGTGACCCCTCCCAAATGAGTGGACCCAGAGCCCCTAGACAAAAATTTTAGCGGTAACCGTGCACGCTCACGCTATTTTATAAATGTATGGTAATGACAGTTCCTGCGAAAAGATTTTTAGCGTGACAGCATCATTCCAAGGACTGTCATTACAGCTGTCATTAAATAGCGTGAGCGTGAACGGTTACCGCTAGATATTTGTCTATGGGCTCAAGTACCGCATTTCTACCCACAAAATTCGTTTATTGTTTCGAGGCTTATCAAAACTTTGTGTGAAATCTATAAACCACACTTATTTTAGACTATGCTTTGGTTTGCAATATGGATATATTTTTTGTGTTTATTGTCATAATCTTTTTGTAAGTCACCAAATTGCACACTCAAGATACATTTGGGTTAAGCTTGAGTCAAAGTAATGTTTATAAATACGAAAACTGTCTTAAGTTGAAACTTTAGTTTGAGATAAGTCAAAGAAGGCTTTATAGATTTCAGCCAAGTACAGATAAGCAATGTCTTCCAAAAAAATTAAGACTTATCCACAGTAACAGATAACCAGGCTTTTGGAACTGGCTGTATAAATCCACAGCGATAAAACCTAGACAAGGGTTACATACCATTTTTATCATCAAGCTCCAATGATCTCTTTTTGCCATTTTTTTTCCTCTGTGACTTCCGTTTTGTCTCTTTATCTAAACACAAGATCTCTTCTTTCAAACATTCCAAATCTGGTAACTCTTCTTTGACATCTGGAATAATTTGGAATAATATCATATTATTATTGGGAGAAGAGAAGACTCTTTTCAGTGACATTATTGCGAAGAAGAGGCCTGTAGATTACTTTGTAAATATTCTTTTTAATGAATTATGGTAGAATTTCAACCACAAACCTCAATAATAGTATCAATTTGTAAAATTAATTTAAATGAAGCCTAGTATTGGGGAATGAGCTTTAAATTTAATTAATTTACTTTTAATTGTATTTCACTATGAGTTTTTTGTTATAATTAGTCTAAAATTAAAAAATCAAATCCATTATTCAAAATATTAATACACACAATGTAATTTTAGATATATCTCTGTAAGAATATGGAAGTAGTTACCATAAAAGTGCAGATCAAAGTCATCTTGATCTTCCTGCTCTGAAAGCTCTTCTTTGACCTGATGCTCCTCTCTTTCACCAGCCACTGTATCATCTGGAAAAGAAAAGCAAAGGATGTTCAGAAACACAAATAATTTTCTTTAAAATTTGCAAATTCCTGGAATGGCAGAAAAATCAAAAATTTCAAGCTCAGTTTTATATGCCAATGAACACAGAGTAGCTATAATATCAAAAGACAATAATTTAATAAGTGTTCACCTGTAATTTTCTTTTTGAGTAGCTCTTCTTGGCATTTAATCACTTGTTGCTTGAAGTCTAATGCATCACGGAGTCTCACAACACATGTAGTACATATACCTTGGTAGCTGTCATCTGTGTCTAACAATATCTGTAACATAAACATTTTGTGACATAAGGATCCATCTAAATTGAAACATACCCAAATTCCACTACATCATTGTCTATACTAATATTATAAAGAGGAAGCATTTGATTGTTTGTTCGTTTATTTGTATTGAATGTGGTCCAAAACTACTAGACCAATTTGAAATTGAAAATTTATTTTACCATTTGAAACCGATATTATTGGTGATGAACATAGACTACTTTTTACCATGGAAAAAATACTTTTATACAGCAATACAACATTTGCGAGGTCAGCTAGTGTACTCTTATGAGCATTAGACAGGACAAACTAACCCAAATTTCACTATTTGGGTACCCTAAAGAACAATAGATAATGTGAGATCACTTAGATCGAAAAATTATTAGACTAGAACTTGGCTAATATGCCAGCATTTTATACTGACCTAGCCAGCTAAGTCCCACATACTAGAAATTTACTTTGAAAGTTCTTGTACCTTAATTTAATTGCAGTGCTGGTGAATTCATTAACCAGCAGGTACTCTTTTTTTTGTTAACAGGACAAACAAGCAGACAGGCCACCTGATGGTAAGAGGTCAGTCACCACTGGACATCTGTGACAGCTAAAGCATTGACGCATGTCAACCAAGAAGTAAATGGGAGATCAAATTATGATTGTTTACATGTTGATTTCTTTCCTCAGCTACGCCCTGACCCCAGTCTCCAATATTATAGTTGACAAGAAGTAACCACTCAGCAATATTTAACTTCCGCTTGCCGGTTTTAACTACACAAAAATTAGCAAACTTCTCCATAACATTTAAAACACTCAAATATTGCAGGAACTTTCTTAAGCACAATATACAATGGTATTACTGACTTAACTACTAACTGAATAATACAATCATAACATTACAAACTTCTTAAAGAGAACTTCATGTGGTATATAAAGTTTATAAAAAGTACTACTGTAACAACTGTTAAAGGTTCTTTTACATTAATTTCGAAGCATTCCTTCAGAATATCAGCATATATTTCGGATTTCAGCATCCCTGTGTACGGTTTTTTTAGATCATAATCAGGTGGATGAATGAGACAGCATCGACAAGCCGTTTTAAATTCCATCACGGCAGTAAATGCAGAATTTTAACAAATTAATCTAAAAACTATTTCACATTATCACACACAACTACTGCTTTTCTGTATTGTTTGTCCTTTTGACTTCACCTGACTGAAGTGACTGACAATAAAATGAAATTTTGACATTGACAGTTCTTAAAACAATCCAGTTATAAATTATTTGCACTACATAAAAACTGTAACAACTTAAAAAAATAGTATTAATTTTAAAGCATTCAGAATACTTGAAACAATTAAAAATCTCATCCCAATATCGATAGTTCAATTAGGTGTACGTTTACTTGGGGCGTTGTTGATATTATAATATTGTTAAAATGAATATGTCTTATTCGAAACGATTTTATTATATCATTACATAAGCCTTATAACATCTAAAACAAAAGTTATAATGTAATCTAGTAGTATTGGTCTTATTTTGTTAGCTTTTATGATAGGTCCCAAAAAAAGAAAAAATATATTTAAACACCTTTTTCTCTAGTGCAAGTTAGGTATGAAATTGAATAACAACCATAGAGTACTGTTTTACTGTGTACAAATAGATAAATATGGAAGTTTTTGAACGCATGCGCTCGCTTATTCGATTTTGTTTCGACATTTCGATTTCGATTCCTTTTCCTTTAGAAGTTTAGAAAATGGCGGAGCCTCGATAAAATGTAGCGTCCTTTGCTACAAATCGTGTTTTATGTGAAGTAAATGTAGTATTTTAATTAGTGTTAATGTTAATTTAGTGTAAAACAAAATGGAACACTCGTTGAACCATGGAATGTGTCGGTGTTGTGCGTCTGAAGGACTATTTAAGAACTTTAATACGACATATCCATGGATGGGCGCCGACGAAGTTTATGCCGACATGTTGAAAGAATGTTTCGATATTACGGTTTGTAACATCTGTTCTCCATTTGTATCAGTAGTTTTACTTCCTGAACCTATATTTATTTATTTAGATTAACTCATTGCACCGTTGCCGCATACAGACCTTATATACAAGTCTTAATAACTCCCCATCTTAATGTGGACTTCTTACTCTTAATTAAAGCAAACCTCGACCTTCTACAACATAAACGCCTTACCAAGAACCTTTAGCATTAGTACAATCATTTAAAAGTTCTCGTTATTTTAAAAGTTTAGTCTCATTCTTGTAATTGCAATCTATAATTATCTCTTGATTACATCTATTTAACGCTAGCAAAAACGTTTTTTAAGTTGGTAAAAGATTATAACTTAGTATATAATATGCATGTTAATAAATTGAAATATTTATGTTTTTTCTGTGTTTACAAACATTAGACTAGTCCATCTTTGGTTTCTACTCATTATTATGACGTGAACCTCAATGAAATCTATCAATATAGATTGTCTGTGGATCAGATTCCAACCTGGTGAGCCTACCAGTTATGCCAATATACCCCTGGTGATGAAGATTTAAATAGACAATGGTCTAAGGGTCCACTACAGTTTGTAGCCCTCTTAAGAATTTAATGACTCATCCACTACCAATTGAGTGAATAAACACCCATATACTTTTTCTGTAATATCTTTGTCACCTATTCCTTAAATGGCAAAAAAAAGGCAGTACAGATTCAGAGAC
>DWPQ01000517.1:0-16107 GCA_018251795.1 Perichares adela | reverse complement strand
CAAATATGTATACCTACACCCACACATTTACAACTTCGCCGAACATAACTATACATAACAATAATTTAACTTTCTCACTTTAAGTGACAATGTACTTTTATTTCTTACTTATGTACTTGTAAGTCTTATGAGAAATAAATATTCTATATACCGAATGTTGTACAAAAACATTGCCCTGCTGCATTTGTTGCTTTTCCGAGAAGAGCAGTCTGCCGGCTCTACTAGTTCTGTTTTTTTATATCGTGACGAAAGGACATTACTGACTCGTTGTCGGACCAAAGGAAGAGAGAAACCACACTTGCTGACTCGTCAGAAACACGTCAAAATATTTTATTGTTACTAGAACGAGGGTAAACCAAAATAGGAAGCCAGCAGGTCGAATTTGTCGCATAGCATCTGTTTTTTCCATGAAATGGCTATAGTTTCTTTGGACATTTTGTTGATGACCCTAGCGTCCTTTGCAGCTTCACGCGGACAAATTAAGTAATAGGAGAGGTTACAGGAACCTCCATACCTGAGAAGTCTCCATAATATTTTCTGTGTGTGTATCCTGCCAATCCGCAGTTGGTTAGCGTAGAGGAACTGGATTCCAGAGACCATCTGATTGTAGGTAATTGCGAAAACTCGTATATAAAATAAATCATTCTTAATTTCAACTGTTGCTTATTATTTCGGCGGAGACTTCACAGCAAAAATATTAAATTAGTATTAATTAACTTAGTAACAATTAATTAGCGAAATTAATGACGAAATATTTAGAACGCCACGCGTTGTTATAAATTGTTAACGCCTTAGTTTATTAATCGTTCTGCCAACACTTTTTCTTTTTTAATCATTTAACCATGTTTGTTTAATCCATCCATAAAACAGAATTTAACTGCGAATCGACCGACGCTCTTAATTCCGCGAACTACCCCCCGGAGGCACATCAAAACTGTTGAATTAATAATATAAATGGATTATTTCGCTCGCCTCTACGTACACTCGGCTACGAAAATGTGTGATGGTTTTTCCACCGACTCCATAACCGACGAGGGTGTCTGTTCCGATACATTTGTATTTCATTCGGTGCGGTAATTCTGTGCGATACAAGTTTTGTGCATATGGTTTGGGGCGCACAGCTCGAGAATGAAAAATATACTAACTAGAAAATAGTGGATTACGTAACAAAGGAGAACAAAGGGAATGTTCTTCGAGGGACTAAGTTAGATCCTGAGAGCAATCAACGAATACTAGAATCCTGAAGAGAGCAAAGACGACAGGAATTCATGAGATGTATATTTTACTTTTTATCATTGACCGTGAGAATATAAATAGTTCGGATACTATAGGTATATAACGTAAGTAATGGTTAAGAAACAAAACACACAACACAGCTAATATTTAATTCGTACATTCGTACTTATTTAAAACTCAGATCGGATTGGCGTTTGAGGACCTTGGAGGTTTGGATCTTTGAAGATTCCTCTCAGGTACACAGGTTTCCTCACGATGTTTTTCTTTTTCAAAGTATAATTTGTAATACGCACATGACTGAATAATTTCACTTGAGCATAGACGGATTCGAACGCACGTCCACCCATTTTCAATGTAGAATTTATTGGTTTCACGTGTAGTCTTATTGTGACTCCTGAAACGTGAAATAGGACGCGTCATTATAGTATCAATAACCACATCCATGATACGGACAGCTGCTTCTTGGAAAAGGCTCAAGTTCTACTATATTAATACTTTGCTATGGATGTTATATCTATCTGTAGAACAAAGTTATATTTACGAAACTGTTATTTTACAAGTAAACGCAATAATTTTGCACCATTTCTTGAATAATTATGCGAGCGCGAGCATCACAAATTTTCTAAATATAACACTTTGAAAAAGCGCATGCAAAATTAATTATCCTTTGCTTCTTTGATATAGGATGATCATATAGGATCTATTGATATAGATCGGGAAATAACTAACAGTTTTCCATTCTCGAAGAAGTCCGAAGTTAGCCAACGTGATGAACTACATCCTGTACTCCACATACTTCGAGAGATTTCGAGCCCAGCGATGCAATACTTAAGGGTTTTGATGATTGAATTATTTTGATTTTTTTCATTAAAAAAGTTTTTATCTAAAAGTATTTATTTAATTGAAAGTGGTATATTTTCGTTAGCGACTGTACCTCTAAATTTTATTACTATAATTGCAGTAGAAGCGGCTGCAAATGAAATATTAAGCGGCAAATTAACGCAGACGTCAGATGCTTCAGCTCTTATGCCTGCGCTAGAGAACCGAGATAACGGTTTCAAACAAATGCTCTTGTACACTTCGGTATTTCAGATATATACATAGCGTCATACGAGTTCAACTCGTTCAATCTCACGAATCATAATCATAATGTTATTAAACTCAAATTGAAGTAAAGTTTAAAAGCAATTATTATTAGGGTCACTGTAGGTATATTTACGGTGGACCAATATAGAATAAAAAAACGTTAACTTAATTAATTACACCAGAAAAGTTACTAATCCGAATACTCAGAGTCCATTAAATGTTCCATATCGTCTACATTGTCACGTCATCTGTATATTTCGATACACACCGTGACGTGAAACAATATGTTACATCACAAGCCATTACTAATTTCCATCTGAAGTCAAACACTTGTCTACCCACCAAATTATAATATCTATCTACGAAAATGTTATATCTATCCGCATAAGGTTTAAAGTTCATTTCATCGCTACTTTTAAAAATTGTCAACGTGATCTATGAGTGTTACGCGTATTCGGTAAGGGGAGATGTCGCACACCAAACGAGAAGCGATTAGCGTTTGTATGGTCATCGATTTGAGACATATCGATTTTTCCTGAGGAAAGAAATACGTCATTGTAAAACATCGGTACGATACTCAATACTTTATTGTACACCATAAGAAATAAAAAAAACCTTGTATAAACAATACACGATCTTATAATATATGAGCAATAATTCCTGAAAAACCTTAGGTAGAGGTATATGCATAGATTATATTCTTATTAGATATGTATGAAGACGAAACGGAAAATATAAATAAATTAGGTTAAAGCTTATTAAATCGAAATTTTGCGTATAACAATTGATTTTTTAAAATATTTCTATGACCTAGGACTGGGCGATGGAATGTACTATTGAGTAACTTATATTCTATAGAAAAATAACACTCATATCAAATCATTGCAGTATAATCAAAGCACTAATGACAGCAGTAAAATTTGGTTGCCTTATAATTTGAAAATAAGAAGACTTACACATATCTACATAGCAGTCTTACGTATCATTAAAATATAATAAAGAGAGTACGTATCATTAAAATAGAATAGAGATCCAACCTTATTGGAGAAAAAATAAGTCAGAGCTGAGCGGCAATTAGTGAAATTTACTTAAAAGTAGGTATGCTACAAACTCAAACAACATTGTAATGATTTCTAGGAAGGAATAACACTTGGAGAAAAGGAGAGTTGCGTATCTCTAAGGAAATAAATAAATCTTTACTGCACGCTAGTCTGTCGCTCGTGTTACGACAACTGTAACTTTAAAGAGGCGAAAATCTAGTATGGGTACATTTGCCGTAATTAATATCGACTGAGAAGTGACATAATGGGGTTTTGTATTCTATTTTAATTGGATCGCGCTGTCGTAGAGATTCTTTAGGCGTGAGTAATTATTATATTTGGAAATATTTACTCTTTAAAACCGTACCGTTATTATTTAAAGCGATGGTCTTACAGTTATATCCAGCAATAGCACGGTTATGCCCATATGAACAAATGAACACTTGACTGAAAGCGTTTGACGTACTTCACACACCTTCGAGAATATTATGTATAACTCATAGCTATTTAGGTTTTCTCTAAATATTTTCCTTCATCAAAACAAGTGACAAATTATTTGATAAGCACCTGAGTTTGATAATTTTAGGTGCCTGCAGGATTTGAATGTGGGCTTTCAGACACTACGATTAAAACCCGTATAAACATTTTACGGCTGATTCTAGCTGTGAAACAAAAACAATCGAATTTAAACTTTTGATACAGAACCCAACGACCAGAACATAATCTCGTTTTTAGCAAGGTATACCACTAGCAAACGAGATTGGTGTAAACTTCAGAATGGATAGAGCACCTTACACCATACACTCAAACACTTTTATACCGAATCTTCCATACACACTTACAATACAATACACAATACAATTTATTGTGCATACAGAAAGATTAACAAAATAGACACGTTACACAAAAGGCGGTCTTATCACTAAGAAGCGATCTCTACCAGACAACCTTTAGTTAGAACTCACTCTTGCACTGAAAGGTTTCAGTGAACAACCTTTTAAATCACCGCCTTAGGACTAATTCGCATCTCACTTTCGGCAAACAATATTTCTTGTACGAGACTAATTCAATTTATGGGGAAAAAATGGTAGGCGCAAACAAATTTACAAAATCCATAAATCTTCATTATCTCTTTAGAGAAAAAAACAAACATCGTGAAAATCCATAACTGTAATTAAAAGAACTGAAATTAAAGTGAAACTGTGTAGGAGCCAAATGTCACAAATAGTTTTAATTGTGAGTACAGATACAACGATGAAAAACACTGCCATTTTGCAAATACGACACCAAACTTTTCGTGGATCCGAACGTGACTAAAAAGTATTAAACATCACGCACTAGACAAGTAAAACGTAAATACTTTTTACATCAATTTCGTCTTCATTTAAATAAAGGAAAATTTTGTCGATAAATGGGACCAATGAACACCTTATGGATAACACATGCTCATGAGTCAGTATCAATAAGCCGACAATCTTCCATTTTGCAACGCGTCGGTGATGCGTTTGGTGTCACGGTCAGGTAAATCGCCTGAGACCCTAGACAAAAATCTTAACAATTGGCTGTACGCTACACGACATCTAAATACGATAATAACATTTGGTGCGGAAAACGTTTCACGTGGCAGCATGACACTTTTCCGTAATAAATGTCATTACCATAATTTATAAGATGTCGTGTAGCGTTGACGCTAATCGCTAATCGCCAATCGCTAAGATTTTTGTCTAAGGGCTCCGTTCGTTTGACTATTGACATACAAAATGAAATCGAATATTGTCAGTAGATAACCGCAGCGTGTTGTGGGCGTAGTGCGTGTCGCTGTCCGCCGCCGCGGCCGCTCATCAGTCATCGCGTCGCGCGACATTACCCGCGCGCTCTGCTAGTTTCAGATTAGCGTGATTAAAAAAATATTACACTGTACACAATGTACATTAGTACCGAATATACGGGTGTATGAGAATACATCCGTCCGTCAGTACAAGCCAACTTTACCAGCACGTGGTCCATCAGTTAAACACGAGAGCGCTCAGTACCGCTGGACTAAAGTATTGCAACGGGAGAAAAATTGGTTACCTAACGTTTCCGTATTCTATACTATACTGTTTTCGATTGTTATAAAATTTATCTATTACCAACCCAGTGGAATGTAAAAAAATGAAACTGTTAATATTTTGGATTAAACATTTTTAAACAACCATTTGCAATATATGTCATAATATATTTAATATGATATAAATCAATTTTCATCTATTAACGGATTCGGTGCAGGTCGTCATCCGGAACTCCTATCAATAGCATTGAAATGTTTTTGCGTGTGTCTGTGAAAATGACAATATGATAAATTGGGCGCCTTTGCTTCGTTTAAAATTTATCAAGATCCAACACTTGTAGGGGTTGTTAGCTCGGACTCAAGGTTGCGTCAAGGATGAATGCAACCTCTTACATCTTAAAAATTCCTACTGACTGAGTTTTGTTTTTACCAACAAAAGAGTTAATGGTACCCAAATTGTAATTGAAATACGACATATAATTTTAAAGTACACACAGTTATACGTAACTGCACATTCGTAGGAATACGATCGTTTATAAACAGTCATATTTTTCACAACAGTTTATCAATTTAACAAATATTTTTCAGTAGTGAACCAATGCGTTTTACAATTGAGATAGATGCTGACTTTCATTCAGAACAGGACACATAAATCTTTCAAACAGAAATTCGATAAATAACTGACATTTTGTATTTTACAATGCATTCCATTTTTTATCCCCATCAATGTTTTGAGTTTAAATAAACAAGGACAATGATGCGGACGGATCTCGTTCGTTTTAATTTAAATTTGGCGCCGCTTCTGACAAGTGTCACAGATGATTAATGTCGGTCGAGTACACGGTCTCTGACTACCCGCTAATTTGTAAAATCTACCTTCACTAATAAACAATTGATTTTTCTTGCTTCAATCATTAAGTTTGAGATCTTATAAAATCAAGCAAAATTTTTAGCTTAACTAGCTTAGATATAGTCTATTAGGGTGCATTTATCTATACTAATACTAGCTGACCCGGCAAACTTTGTCCCGCACTCTAAACGCGAAGACGAACATCAAATGTTGACAGGAAGTAATGTTCTAAGAGAAAACAAAATTGGTGTTTTACTCTATTCCTAACATTGTTTTTTTTATTTTCTCGCCTTTTAAACCTTCCCTATCGTTCCACAAATAAATCAAAACAAAAAATTACCAAATCGGTCCAGCCGTTCTCGAATTTTACCGAGACTAACGAAAAGCAATTAATTTATAAAGAGTAAAGATTTGATAGTTTGTTTATTTGTATTGTATAGGCTCCGAAACTACTGAACTGATTTGAAAATTAAAAGCCGATATTATCCTCAACGAAGTGACTTGCTGTGTGAGTAACATCAAGTGTTCGAGTAAACGATCGTCGCTACACTTAAAGGGGAGACTTGCAATCTCTTATATAGCAATACAACGTTTGTGGGGTCAGCTAGTAAATTATAAAGTAAGCGTTAGAAGTTCGTTTATACGTAAACGAGAAGCATATTAATATTGGTGTTGACTGTGGCTACAACCTTAGGATAGGTGCGTTAACTAGATGAGGTATACATTTGTAACAAAAATATTGTTCTCCTGTTTTAATTTCATCTTCTTCTTTATATTTATTGTTATAAAACTTACCCTAAATTATTACAAAGGCGCATCAAATACAGGTCCTCGATTTTTAAGTGAACCGCAATAAATCAATCGATTTGGCATACCTCAGGGCGATTTAAATCATCAACTCGTCATATCCGGGATCGCGGGCAACGCGCCAACATGGCGGCCGGAAATTGTCATTGCGACGTAATAAGTGGAAGGGAAAATGTTTTTCGTTCATTTTCCCGCATCCTCATTTTCTTTTTTACTATATTTTCAAATTTTTGTTATTAGTAAGTGTACAAAAAGCTTTCATAGTCACGGATTTCATTTATAAACGATCGAGGAATTTCAACGATGAACATTTCATAATCGTTTTTCATTTGGATAGACGAAGGTTCTTTGTTATCGGAACTGAAGAGTTCACGGTGCCTCTGTATAAACAATAATCTTTTAACTTAAACATTTTATGAACTACTGGCTTCTACTAAAATCCACAAACTGTTTGCATGTCTCGATTGTAAGTTTAGTGTCGGTTGAGTTTACTAGCGTTCCTTCGTTTGCATTCCTTTTGACTGACAACAGTCCACTGAAGTCGCTGGTTCTGCGGATGTTAATGGGCGAAGATAATTACTTACCGTCACGTGAAACATCTACTAGTTTGCGAGCTTTAATATAAAAAATATCGCCATAATTAGTGAAGCCATTTATTTTAATATATTTATTACTGTACAAAACATGTCACGGACAAAAATATTACAAATGAAGGCGTTCCAACAATTCCTTTGTAATTTGTTAATGTTCTTTACGTTTCGAGAATTTGGTTGAGTATTTCAAGTTGTTCTTTACCGAGAAGTAGCGATAAGTTGGACGATTTCAGTCGAAACCGTTTAGATTACGGTAAAGTTTATTTCTTTGTTATTGGAAATTATCGAGGTTAATTGGCGATTCTAATATTTTCTGTTTAAACTATGTTTTGCTCTGAAATCATGTTACCAGTTGTATACACAATTATCGTTCGTTCTCAGAACAGCGATACTTCTTGTTTTAGGATTATAAACTTTATTTTATTATTGTTTATGGTTCAAGAGTAAAATATAATGATAAATTATTAGTTAATTCGAGGATTACAAAAGGGAATACAAATCTAAACTGCGTACGTGCCGTGAAGTATTTCAAATAAAACAAACGAGGCCTTTTATAATAATTCTACGGCGTACAATACTTTACTCAAGAGGCGTAATCGACTTTTAATAGAAACTTGGTCCCTTCGAACTTGGACATGTTCAGAACAAAACACGTGGTAAGTGAAAATAGCCCTATGTTTTTCCTCATACTGACGAAACACATCGATTTGTTATATATGCACACATATATAAATGCATACATAGATAAATATAACAACAGATTGATATAATGCACGTCACTTATCTGTCACTTAAATATCTTTTACAGCCGGGAGTGGAAACTAGAAAATTGACCTGGGCCGTACATACCTGCGTAGGATCGTCTAGACCTTTAAAAAAATCATATTAGAGAACAAGACGAATCATTTTCACTAAATAAGATATGAATGACACGCGCCACTGAACAAACAGAGAAACGGACGATTTAAGAATGTTAGGTATCTTAACAGTTGGGTGCAAGTTGAACCCCTAACGACGTAAACTTTAAACAAGTAACAAACAGAGAGGCGACCGGTCCAAACGATCATTTGGATTCAATTCATTAATTCACCGAACACCTAAAGAGTTCTTCAGGCGGCAATAAAAATGCTAAGTTCGGAAGTTTCATAAACGACAGTGAGGCTGTCGGTGGAGCGAGTTAGACGCTTTTACTATCGCTGGCGGATAGAGATAAGCGAGGTTTTACAGCGATGATACAAAGATTCAACTCAAAGAGGGTGCGTTTAAAGGACATAAAGTTTTGAAATTTCATGTTTAGTACGGATTACTGTCAAGGTTTCTCTCCGCCACCTCTAAAGTTACTGCTAAAGGTGGTCCCTATAATATTAGTTTACGAAGTATGAAATTATGTTTGTGTGGAATTAATCGTGCGAGTGTATTCATGTATGTCTATTAATTATGTCTGATTTATTTTTATTAGTATTAAATTAATTTATTGAGTATTTTTTCATCTATTAACCTACGCTTTCGTAAGTAAGTCTGAAACAGTACGTTCAATATTTAATACGTGTTTTGCGGTTAGATTATATTAAATTAGCCATGACCGAGTCTCGCACAATTTGATTCTGCAATAGAGAACAAAGGTAATGTATGAACTGGCGCCTGAACTAAAGGGTCGTCCACACGAGCGACGCGCGTGAAATTTGAACTGCAATGAAGACAATAATATAACGCAGTCCTAGTGAAATAGTTTAGAAACTCGATTTGGTCCGCGCAGTCGCCTGCACCCGCTCAACCCCGACGATGCTCGTTTCTCCCGTTTACTTGTTATAAACACTCGCGGCCATCAAAATGTATTTACATATTTTTTTATATAAATAGCGCTCACCGACGCACACATCAAATGCATCACCGACACATTGCCCGTCAAGAACAAAACGGTAAATCCCCTCATTGGCTGTCCGACACTGCAACCGGAATACATTGAAACAAAATATCAGTTGTTTGCATGATTATATTTTTCTCGTAATAGTAGATAAACATTTACAAACTTTCTGCTTTACTTTGTTCATTAAATGTGACAAGTAACGGACATTATCGTTATTGAAATTCAAGTAAAACAGCGAACAAGCTCACTGAATGTGTGCATCGTAGGATGAATTGGGCGTACCCTATTAACATGTCTATTCTGCAAGTACTAATTCTTCGAATCTGCTTTTTGGAATAAAACAAAAGGTTAAAGCGACGTAGTCATACGTTGTCATCAGGCAGTACTACTTCGGCCGTCTTATACAATTTCGCATTCAAAATATTGTAGACGATAGTTATGTTGTCTTGCAGTGTCAAAATCGTGTAGTAATGTGTAGTTGGCTAACTGAAGTGCGTGGCGAGTCTCACCGTTCTCAACCACGAAGAGCACCAAGTTATACTGAAAATTTAAACTTTAACTACTTTGATGATATTTTATTTATTTCAAACTAAGAGTATTGAAATTATAACTTTATATGGGAGGGTAAACCGATATGTCACGTAACGCTCCGACTGAAACAGACTGTCTGGCGTCCCTTTCTCTCACGCGTACGGCAGATCCTTACTGCTTCTTATAGGAATCATAACGTATAGTCGTTAGCGTAATTTAGGTTTTTGTACAGCGTCATCTCTTGAAGAGTAGTTTAACTTAGATTATTCAAGTAATCACTTCTGTCGATCGTCCCGAGACACATACGTTTTTTTTAATACATTTTTGATTACATTATAAACATTGTCAGGAAGAGATCGCTGGTTAGCAATAGGATCCCCTGTTGTAATGCTTTCGATCTATCTACAGTCTACACACATAAATAATTATTGTTTTATCAAACCCTCGGTTATTACTTGTGTCTTAGCTACCAATCTTTCCCATTTTTACAACCAATAGTTATAACTTAGTGGTTTGAACTTACATATCTTCTAGAAGGAGACTCAGATCAGAATCGAAATATCACCAGCTCTAATGAAGTCAAACATCGTAAAGAACCCTGTACTTGAGAGTTCATAATTCAAATTAATTGATAATGACTGTAAGTTACAAATATAAAAATTCGTATCAGAATTTGTTTAGTGGTTTTCGCGTGATGAGATCCTCAGGCCCTAGACAAAAATCTTAGCGACAATCGTTGACGCTACACGACATCTATAAAATATCATTTTTCCGCAGAATACTATACATTTCAAGATGCGGTATAGCATATTCCAAAATTATTTTTTTACAATTTTTGTCTGTCTGTCTGTTTGTTCTGGCTACTATCTGGAACTGCTGAAGTGTCTTGAAAGGACTGTCACTGGAAAATAGCTGATGCAATAAGGAGTAACTAATTTTATTTTTATCTTAGAATTCCCGCAGGATACGTATTAAAACATTGTGACGCGGGCAGCACCGCGGGCACAACTAGTATTTAATACCCGCTAGAGTATTATAATAAACATTATAATACAAACATGATTCACGTGAGGAAAGGCGAGCAGTACCGCGGACATGTCGTCCGTAATGATTATCATTTGGTATGAGTAGGAGAGGCTCCGATAATGGGCAATTTCGGGTAATGGTCGACATACGACCGGTGTACGGTTACACGGCATGCTGGTCGTCATTATTTCTTACCTATTACGGATATTAAATGACCCATGAGTTTGACGTGCATTATAACTATTATATATAACTCTAGAATATGTTTAACGAAGATTAATACATGGCTTGGCTGCAGCCTATTATCGACCTAATGCGAGATACGGATTTGTCTTCAAAATGAATGACGTCTGGATGACGAATTAGTGTGGATTGGGTTGTTTGTCGTTGGATTGGATTATTCATTATTAAATAGCGACATTTATATTATGTGTTTTTCTTTTTATTTATCGCGCTATAAAAATAACATACACTCTGATGTTACAAATATTTTCACCTGTTGGGGTAGCTACGGCTGGCTTAATAAGTTTAATCAAGTTTCACCAAAAAAATATTTTTTCTTATACCAGCATCGTTATACTGGTCAAGTGGTCATTCATGTAACATCAGCCTATCAAAAGTCATTGAATCAAAACACCAGCTTTTCGTCTACGTGTACGCTACACCTCAACAATCAAACGACGCTAGATCACTATAATCACCATGACATAATAATCCCGTGTTTAATAGAGCGTGTTAGGAGACCATTACAACATAATAGCTGATTATTTTTAGTGCCCCATGCGCCATGCGTCATGCCTTGAAGTATTAGGATTACATAAATGAATAAGTTGGGGCACTCCCACTTTATCTACTCAAGGTCATAACATTTATTTTAAGCCTAGGCGATGTTTCAATTAAAATGCGGTACTTCAGAACGTCATGAAAACTTAAGATGTTTCGACAAATCATAATAATGTTTTTTTTTTATTATTGTCTCTAGGTTGTATTCATTTTTGATTTTTTATATACTTTGACCAGAGCCTGGAAGGGCATGAGTCTCTTCTTGAGGTCAGGAGAGTACTTTACCATGCTGCAATACGAATTAGTGGAGAAAAATGTCCAACCTGAGTGTTACAAGTTGTTATGCCTTCCTAAGATCTGTGAGAAGGTTTCACTGCAATGTGAGGAGCTATAGCAAAGTAGACCATCAGCATAACTTGTCCTCCGGAGCAGAGAAGCATTCAAGTAATCTATTGGTAAAAGTGTGATAAAGCAACGTACGAAACCAAATAGGTAAAAATTATCCAACCACCAGGAATGACTAGGTCCCTAGCATTAGGATTAAACTGGGTGGTACAAAGCATAGTGACCTTCAATACGAAGGACCTTTTTATTTTTCTCGAGGGGGAAACCTTCAAAAGGTCTCTCGTGCCGTGGGAGCGATACAGGGGTATGTGAGATTTGACCTTACTAAAACCCCCCCGGTGGCCTTCCACAACGCTAAGTTGAGGACTCCGGGATCTCTAAAGGAACGCAACCGGAGTCTTCTGAGCGCAGTGCCCTCAGATATGGGCTCTACTCGCGTAGCACTTGATACCCATAGCAAATCGTCACTATTCACGACGATACGCGGCCACACGCACCGTCGTCATTCTCGGGGCTGCTGCTGGACGGTTCGAGCTCCCACTCTAGCCGCCCGCAACCCCAAAAGCCCCTTTTAGTCGCCTCTTACGACAGGCAGGGGAAACCGTAGCTCATATTCTAATCCCGAGCTACAGGGATACCTGTTTTATACCTGACAGTCGACGGAGCTACCGTATACGTAGTCATATACTAAAGACATCAACGACGTGTTGCTAAGGAGATTATCTCAGCTAAGTCTGTACGAAGCTTGGCACGTAAGATAATAATGACATGAGTTTAAACTAATATGATTACGTACTCTTGAACCATTAAACGATTCGCAGTACACGACCTTGTGGCTAACACGTTGTATGAAATTATAGTTTTAGGTTTGTGTTTTTGCCCAGCGCTTCGGTTAAGGACGGGGACGTTGGTCGAATCTTGTTGGATGGTGTGGTGCAAGAGCCAGCCACATATGAATATGTTTAATAGCACTATGTGACCTAAACAAGCACTTTACGCACGGTGGCGTCCGTTCACGGGTTTATATCACACAATTATGTTTTATAGCACAGTGTGTCCTAAACGCGCACTTTACGCACGGTGGCGTCCGTTCGCGGGTTTATATCACACAGTACTATAAAATAATATACGAAACTTGTGACCTACGTGGTCTATCTTTGCTCGAGCGCTAACTACACTCCGTGCAATGATAGACCACTTAGGTCGCTCGTATCGTGATTTACTATTTTTAGATACTTTATCACTATACGCAGGATTATACAGGACAGTCATACTGGCACCAGCCGCTAACACGAATGTCTATAATTGTTATTTTATAATGAAATATTAAATTTGATTAACAATTAGTAACGTGTTTTATTTGAGAGCAATTGAACCACAGAGACAAAGAAAAATAATTCTTTTGTTGTTCAGACAATACAGCTATAGCCTTGCCCAATAACATTAGATAAGCCCCGAGTAGTGTCCATTTCGGAGAATATTCCGGGAACATTACCTGAAGTTGCCAAACACGGTGTTTGAGTCATTTAAATTAAACTTATTATATTTGTGTATATCATGTATGTATAACTGTAGGTATATGTATATTATTTCGTGTTTATTTTTATTATGTTTGACAATATAGTTAAAGTATTGAAAAAAAAAAATTAAAAATATTGAAAGTTTTTTTAACTTTTATTTATACTTACATACCTATCTTATTTTCTCACCCCGGCATTAAGTTAAGTCAGCGTATGCCCTAGGTGTTACTAATGTGAATAAATAATATGAAATGATTTTCAATTCTGAATTAGTGTACAGTGTAAATGTAAAAACCATGCTTTGACGTATTGTCACGCAAAACCACGCCCGTATACAATCGACTGATTACCTACAGAGTAATACAGTTTTTGTCTGCCCCACTTAATGCGGTACAGCAGGCAGTGTATTAAACGCCTTAATAACAAAAACACGTTCTTGATGTTTACTTATTAAAAATCACCCATTCGTTTTAAATGCGAAATTGTTTTATTTAACAAAATTGAAACGCATTACCTTTGGAATGAAATTAACATTTCGAAAGTTGAATTTCATTTGCTTCAATTTAAAATCAGCTTACTTTCTGTGACACTGTCTATATTTGGAAAACGAAAGAACACCTGTGATAAAATTATACGTTTATTTACAGCTAGCTTACTGGCTTATAGCCTTCTTTGACCCTGCATCCGAATCCCATAAAACATTTCACGGCTGATCCTTGAAAAAGGTTGGTAAACCAAATACGGAAGTCTGGCAATTAAAAAGCTTATGATCATGAAGGAGAGCCGCCTTAATTAAACTTGATGGTACGCAGCGACTGCAATGGATTATTTTCAAAAGGTTATCATTTTTTAAGTACATGACATAGATTTTTTTTTGTATTTTTCTGATAACTGTTATGACCTGGCCTACCACCCGGTACCGGCTTGACGTCGCATCCCGGGACACCCTGTATATACAGTGATCGGCAGACTTTACAAGCCAAAGAGCCAAACATAAGTGGATGAAGGTGTAACCCCCAATTTTCACCTTTCTATCACCAACCCCTATTTTTTTACGCCAAGTTTTATATGGCGAAACAACGTTGGCAGGGTCAGCTAGTACTATATAACGATACAGTAAGATTCCATACTCAAGTCCATGCTAAACTTACCTGAATATGGGTGAAACAACGAACTTTCCTGTCAGAATTAGCTAGACCCCACCCAGTTTTTGAACCTGCATTGCTTACATAGCTGTCTCTATCATTCTAGAATTTAAACATTTAATAATTCGTCATACTTCATTTGTAGTGTTGGATATTTCATAAAATTGTTTATGTTAAAAAAAGACAGCTATATTACATGTTACCCGCTGATATTGTTTGAAGATATCGTCAGAATAAATTTAATTTCTGATGCTTACAAAAAAGCTGTTTCTCGTCGAAATTTCAATTACTTTGAACTGAGTATTGCCGTTAGAACGGAGGGTAAACGAATCTTTTAAGGCAGCGTAAAACAAATTTTAAACATTCGGCTCTTATTATACGGAAGTATGCTTTGTGAAATTAACACAGGGTAGTGATAAGTGTGACGCAAATTCCTGTTTAGAAAATGCCTCTGGGGCAATATTCTTAAACAAAAATACCGTAAAGATTAAACAGGGTTCTTGGCAGGTTCATATTGGATAATATTATGGACGGACACGCGATGCCGAGGGTTTTAATTTCTCCCTAAATTGTTTTTGACACAATTTATATTAGCTTAATATATAATGTATGTATATGTGTCTTTGTGTATACATGTATGTGTGAATATACGATTTTTGTTTTATTTTTATTTTATTTTATGGGAGGCTGAACTGATATGTCACATAACGCTCTGTTTGTAATACTAACTTCCCTCTCTTTCACGCGTATGTCAGATCCTTACTGCTACTTATAGGAATCACAACTTACAGTCGTCAGCGTGATTCAGGATTCTGTACAGCGTCATCTCTTGCGGAGTGGGGTATCAATTTTAATATTAAATGGTTCAACGTAGATTATTCAAGTTATCATTTCTGTCCAGCGTCCCGAAAGGCACACGTTTTTTTATTACATGAGTAGCCAATTAACTTGACGACCACCTGGTAATCAGTCACCACGTCAATGGTTTTAGTATCACGGACGTATATGGCGTCCGTGATACTAAAACCATTGACGTTGCCAGGCCAATAAGGACCGGTGATTATCATACTACAGAGCCAACAGTTGTCCATCTAATCAGCTATCAAATCATCTATCAAATCAGCAAAGAAAAGACAAATCGTTTCAATTTATGCTGATGAGTTTCTTTCGCCGTTTCTTCTCATCCATGATAAAGCACCTTTCCGAAACGGTGGTAGAAGCAAAAAAT
>DWPQ01000516.1:0-16110 GCA_018251795.1 Perichares adela | reverse complement strand
TGGACATTTTGCTGTTGGCCCTAGCGGCCTTTACAGCTTCACGCGGACAGAGAGGCGAGCGTGGAATGCTCAGCCAGGGAAGAACTTAAATTAACGAGGAGGGGAAACCTCTTCGAAAAATCGGGGGCCTCATGACTGCCACTGACATGGTTTAAACATGACTGACTGACACTACCAAACATGACTCGGAAGATCGTTAGGTACCACATAAGAGTAGGTTGATAGAATACACTCTATATTTCCACAATAACTAGAAAACATCAGAAATGGGCAGCTTAAACCAATATCTACCGTAGATACTTAATACAATACTACATAGTTTTAGTTTGTTACAGTTAAAGAAGATTTTACATTATAAAATGTAAATGCTGAAGTATTTACATACTACTTCCTAAATATTGCTCGTCTCGTGGTGAATTTGACTTAAAGATAATATATTAGAATTTGAAAATAGTTCTTCAAACATATTTGAAAGGATACGTTACAAATTATTCGAGTAAAATGTTTTAATTGTAATTTAAATATTTAAAACACTTGATTGAAAAAATATCGATATTTATTTACATGATAATAGTCGACTAGTAGTGCTAGCTCAGTATAGTATACGACGGACAGTAATAAGCGGATTTACCACTTCCTTTTGGCCGACAACGCGTTGGTAATGCCCTTGGTGTCTCAGCCGTCCATGAGCCTCGGTGACTGTTTACCATCAGGTGGTACGTCTGCTTGTTAATAAAAAATGGAAGACCTGAAATCCAATTCTAATGTTATATTTCAACATTGCGGTAGAAGTACCTTCGGATTTGAAAAAACTTTAACAAAGGATGTAATGCCTCATGCCTTTAGGTTAATACAGCTAACGGATTTACCTTTTGCAGAATTACTTGTTGTAATTAGATTAAAGTTCACCGAAGGCTTAGTGTTACTCGAAAAGGTTGCCTCCCGAACCTATCTCATCTCTACGTGCACCCGACACGCATGACCCGAGGGCGAATCTCGTAAACTTTAGCGGTTTTTAAACTCTGTTCCTTTATTTCTCAGAAACTTGAGAAGTCAAGAAGTTTGCCGATTAGATTCTCCGAGATTACCTCAAACACAATAACTCCTCCTTCTACTTCAGTGGAGTTAATTACACTATAATTATTCGGCTTACGTCTTACACGGAGATAAAGTGCTTTCGAGTACTGTAGGATAATGAAAGTTTGTTTCAAACTCGAACGTATGAAATTGACCTTAAGAATACCTCCGTGTCAGAAGTACTGAGCAGACATGTAGTCCGTGCTCAGTGGCCACTGAAGCCTACCATCCAAGGTCTAAATTCTCGGAAACACGCCTACTTCCCTTCATATTTATTATAAAACTATCGTTGGATCGTTTGTACGTTCGACTTGACCAATTAGTATCATATTACCAAGTTCTATGAAAGCAATATAGCTAATATTGCGACAAACCACAAGCTAGCTAATGCTCTGTAAAACAACAGAAGCCAATACTCGACCAAAGTAATTTAGCCATCTTATTGTACTTGTATTTGATTTCGAATTGCACTAAATCCAAACTGCTATTATCTCGCGGAATATTGGGAAATCTAATCGAGTAACTTTTAATGCCTCCGAGGAGTCAGAGTTTTAAGTCTCCAAAGTTGTGTTTATCTATTGTAGTTGTATGCTTTATAATAGTCTAGTGTATCGCTAATGACCTGTGTCACTGCTGGTCCGGGTTCGTATATAAAGTAGGTACATTAGGGATAGTTGCGAAATGCTAGCTACATCTTAGCTTGCTAGGTGTTGTTTTACTAGTTGATAGTTCCTTATTTCATAGGTCTCTAAGATCTAGATTGCGAAGCGCTAGTTTGCGATAGGCGTAGCAACCTCGTGTATTGAGGATATAGATCAAACCAGGATAGGTTGACATAAAAACAACTTTACTTTGATTTCAATAGTAAGCTTTGAAACAAAGAGTCGCGGCGACCTTCAGATTCGAGAACGAAGGTTTCAGTTAAACCTTACGTGGGAGGAACGGCACAGATGGCATTCTAATTGCGCTTTGCTTCGCCTGCATCAGCGAAGATAAGTGGGCTATCCGGGATAAGAATAAAGTTCCCGATGGATGGCATTCGTCCGTCCCGCCTGCGCGGCGCCAACCCCCGCCCCGCTCACTCAGTTCCGAGCCTCCCCTGACGAGAACGAACGCGTCGCGCAAATGTGTTAGTGAAGTGAACTAAAGTGAGTGTTGTGCTTTCTATGGAGACAAGTGAAAAGTGAGTTCCAGGACCATATCAACACGGTTATAAGGTACAAGTGATTTTGTTTTTTTTTGTTACTTATGTCACGTGTTTTTCAGATTTGTTACAGGATTAATGAGCACTGAATTTCAAACAGCGTCCCGGCTCGCTAATTGCGAACGGTACTTGGAAGGTTTGAACGTTGATTTCTCAAGTTTGAGGGAAATAAAGTTGATTTTAGTTGCAATCGAAGAATTCTTGATGAGTTTTATGAATATGTAACTTACGGATCGTGGTAAACAATTGTAGAATTTGTTAGTAGATGAAATATTCCTTTAGTAAGACCGACGATTTATTCAATCGCGATACAATAATTGCTTATAAAGCTTCTGAAATTATGAGCATTCTTTATACAACAATATTCATCTAAAATATAATATAGTTTACGTTGAGGTAAGTTAAATAAATAAACGAATTGATATATTATTTTATAAGGCTAAAAGCGCGTTACACATATAGCTGATATTGTATTGGATATAGTCACAAATTACATTGTCATCTGTTAATTACAAGAATGTTAATATTATCTGTTTACGACCTGGAAGTTCAACTTAAAAGAAAACTTTTAAAAGCCTGTATTAGTTTACGGGATCGTTACATAGTACTCGCTTTTGTCAAATTAAATTGCGAGACATTTATTTATTTATTTAAACAAAATTTACCTTGAGATTTTATATTTATTACATGGCGGCACTAAATATTTAAAATGTAACGCATGTTAACGATGCGACTCTATAGTGAAATTTCCTCCAGGTAAGTCGATAATGGTTACGTCTAATATAAATTCCAATCATAAATATGCGAGTACCCATGATTATTGTACTGTTTACCGAAGTTATCCACAATGAATTTCATGCAATTGAATGAAAATATCGGCGTTAAAGAAAAAGCCGTGAGTACCCGCTGTATTATTAATTGGAACTTCTATAATAATATATTAAGTGTATATTATTAGTATTATTTGGAGATTTTAGTCCCTCAGACCACTCTCATAGAACAATACACCTAAGACTATTCCAGGTAATATTACATTTTACCTTCCAAACACGTGCCATGAAAAAGAATAAAGAATTCATGATCATGAATCGGCAGGTTTATAGATACCATGATTTTGTTATTTGTTAGATAGAATTGGCTTTTCTTAATTTTATTATTCACTGATACGTGGGTTACCCGTGATAGCTTACTAGACGCAACTGAGATACCAATTGATCCTCTTGTCAAGACTAATATCGATGGTTCCTTCTGCACTAACAAAAATTTATTAAATCACTTCTATATAAAAATAATATTTATTTTATTGTTTCAACGAGTGAGAGTATATCGACGATTAAAGAACAGCATGAAAATTACGGGAGCGCTGAGAAGTGGTAACTAGATTGGCGCCAATGTTACTGTGAACAACATTATACAAGCTAACAATGTTTATTAAAAATAATATGAAATATATTTACGTATACCTACTTTATGATATTTATTTATATAAACTTTATTAACCACAATAAAATATTACAGTACAAACGGCGAGCTTAATGCTATAGGCATTCGCTACCAGCTAACCATTGGGCCAAACAGACAAGCACGAAAAGCCGCATTAGAAAAAAAACATTTATAAAAAGAAAAAAATAATAGTAATGATAGAGAATACATACAAAGATACATTACCATACTATATATGTATTTTATCGGATTTCAAACTCGCAGTTTGTTTTGTTTTCTATGTTCTATTTTATATACATACTCTTAAGCTATTATTCCAAGGTTTGTAAACGATTTAATCATTTTCTTTTGTATACGTGAAATTGTGTACTTTTTATTAATATACAATACAATACAAAACTGTTTCTTGTACACCAGTTAAGAAATTACATTAGATAAATATTAACATGTATACATTAGGCGATCTTATCGCTACAAGCGATCTCTTCCAGATAACCCAGAGTAGGAGTGGTGACTGGAGATGTTACGGATTGCTATAAATATTTCTAAATAAATATGGATTAGTTCTAATTATGAGGTTCGGGTATATACAATGGATAGTCGCCTGGTGGTAGTTCAAGATCATTGCTGCCGCTCGTTGTTTCTTAACTGAATTATTCTTAGTAATAACGAAAAGATAAATATAGGTTATACAAAATATCGGCCTTTGAAAATTACTGATAACAAAACTTATTTTTTTTTTAAATAACTATATTGATTAATCGAGAAATTATCTTGATTGTTGATTAAGAAACTTTAAGTTCGATATTTTGTAGTCGGTGCCGAAAGTTTTGAATGCTAAAATAGAACAATTTTAAACAAAACGTTTAAACGTCGTAAAACTTTCAATATTCAATTGAGAAATTATTCAATAAACTGGTAATAAAAAATATATTTCGGATCATTCTTAAATTATTTCTAATAATAGGTATTTGTTTATACTCTTAATAGGCTAGCTTTTGTAATGCCATGTCCTATTAATGAGAATCTATAGAACAAGACAGACGGACACACAAACATTATGAAATTGCTATCTTGCAGAAGCTTAAAAACACACCTAACTAACAATATTTATCATGTCTGTAATGCTTCATGTAACACGGGTTCTTAGTACCGGATTTTTTTCATATCAACAGTAGACAAATTGCCAACATTTGGGATAGTAATTGGTCGTTATACTTTACAAATTTCCGTATGGACCATCTGATAGTAAGTGATGACTGCGACTGATGGACATTAACACCAATAGTATTACTTACACGTTGCTAGCCAAGGGTGACGCAGGAATCGGATTGTCACTGACTGGCCGAAACGTATAAAAATATTTCGAGATTAAGTCTAGAATGAGAGAGGTATGCCAAGTAAACAAGCTAGATAGGCCACAATTTCCATTAACGTACAAAGTGGAACAATACTGCGCAAGCACCATTTATTTTATTTAATGATTTATTAAATTATTTTACAATATACCTACTACGACGTAAAAAACTTTACAAATGAATCAGCCCCGAACATGAAACATGATTTATAGGAGTGTCACAAACTTTGGAATCCTAGCGAAATACGCAAATTTAAATTGCCCCCGAGAGGCGAGGCCATCCACAGGGACCACATTTCATTGAGGTATGTATAAAGTAATGAAACGTAAACCAACCATGTCGGATCTGCCGTCTGTACCTACTGTACATACTACGAAATGTATTTTATTTTTCATGAAATGAGCGGACGAGTATACTGTCTGACTGTAAATCGGCTCAACGTCCCATACGAATATACACTCGTAGGAATGCTAATCACTATAGAGTTCGGAGTGAAACAAGCTTAACTGAACCTGGAATCCAAGTCATCCTCTAATTCCTACCCTGCTGAATGAGGCAAAGTGCGCTCGATTCCTTATGCTTAAAGGCTTGTGTCACCCAGTTCAATTTTGACGATGCCACGGCGTGTATTTTCACTTACCTGGCTTGTTTATTTGGCTTATTACCCTCGTTTTATAATCAGCCGAAAAATATTTCTCTCGTCTTTTGCATTCTTGTCGAACGCACGCCCTTTCATGCTGCGTACAAAGGGCGCAATCTATATACCACGCTTAGACATGTTTTAGAATTTGTTTTGGTTTGCACTATAAACCTATTTTTATGCGGTTTTTAACGAAAGATTTTCTTAAGTCACCAAAATTGTCTATTCAAGATACACTCAGCTTTAGCTTAGGCTGAGTCAAAGTAGTGTTTAGAAATACGTAAAATTGTCATAGGTTGAAACTTAAGTTTAAGATAAGTCAAAGTACGCTCTGTAGATTTCAGATTTAGGTTCAACACGATAGAGTTAATTATGAGAGGAGACAGCATTTAGACAATTATGTGTTGTGATATTGGTACGATACTATAAAATTATTCTTTCAATCCCTTTCATTAAAATAACAAAAAAAAAACATAAATGTAGTTGTCTACAGAACAGTGTTTGTAATTTAAATGTATCGGGTACCCACGAACATTCATACCGAAATTTCAGCCCAGTTACTTAGATCATAGTCTTGGCAAGACTGCGGTAAAAATATTGGTACTTATAAAATTAGTACTCAGTCTAATTGAAATGTTTAGTGTCTGCGTATGTACAATAACTAAACTATGTTACGTGTAACATAACTACTAAACTACAAAGTTGTGCTTATTGCTTAAATTGTATCAAGTCACCAGAGAATATCGTCAAACATTTATACCATATAGCTTTGTACATTAAATTAAATTGTAAGCTATTCCTTACTACGGAACAACACAACTCTCGATAACGGTCAAGTTTTATTGCCTCGTTCTGCTGTTCGCTAGAGTCCACGGAAATCAGAGATTTTTGTTTTGTCAACATTCGACGTATGATCAGATACTCTGAATAACTATAATTATAATTTTAGCTGCCTATAGCCTGCCTATAGTTTTAACACACCAACATCACCAATTCGTTGAAGGTTTGGCACAAAAGGGACTCTCATGCATTAATTGTTCTTAAATACTGCAATCAAAACATGTAAAAATGATTCACGACTCGAGTTAACTCGTGATAGTCCACGTAAGGAAACCAGGCATAAAAAAATGTACGACGAATGGCATAGTGTATTTTTTTTATAACCAGCTGTGTCTGCAGCTTGTCAAAAAATATTCTCCCTGTAAAACCTGATCCCACGGGAATTTTAACATAAAATATAGCCAATTTGATGCACCACAACCTCCTCTACCTTCAAGTCCTGTCAAAATCGTTCCAGCAGTTCCAGGGATTAGCCGGAACAAAGAGACAGACACACAAATATTATTAAAAAAAATATTTTGGTATGTGTACCGTGTACATTTATATGCATTTAGTAAAAAGCATTTATTTAAATGTTACAAACAGACACTCAAATTTTATTTATTTGTGTAGATTGTGCTTAAACAATAGTAGTCATTCGCCACTAGGTTTCCTGAACTGTTATTTCGGTAATCGAGGTAATGGCGATCTCGTTCCTTTCTATCAGAACCGTTGCTATAACCCTTAAAACTTCCTCGAAGGAATCTACCTCTTGAAACTAACTCTAGCATAACGACAGGTCGTTAATCGATTTTTCGATCAGCGTGTTTTATTTCTCAACTTCATTCAAAGGAGTAAAGTCCACTGAAGATAAAAATGGCGGTCGTGATTGGAGTTACGAAGTGAAGTGAAGCTCCGAGCTGCTAAAGTAAACTCGGAGATTACTCTCAGCGTCGTCGTTAGCTTAACGAGGCTTTCAATTGTTTGATGGATGTACTTACTTTCTTGCTTTATCCTTTTATTTCTGTTTGTTATCCATGAATTTTGTATTAAGGTGATACACGCAGATACCAAGAAGCAATTGTTCTCAATATTCTGCGTCTTTCTTATGCTTATATTTATTTATTCTCTTCCTAATGCTTCTTTGTCATATCAATAGAGTCAAGCGCAGAATTTAAATGGTCGGCGCTGCCCATGGATATCCTTCACACCAAAGAAATCGGGACACCAGCTTCGTCATGGATATTTACGTTTCAGTCTAATCTGATTCTAGAAGTTGGCAAGTCCGACATTAAAGCCAAGCGGGTGAAAAACCCAGTTAATCTGTCAGTCCAGTCTGCTGAAAAATCTCAGTTATGGTTGTTTCCTCACGATGATTCCCTCGATCGAACCAATAACATATAATACGTACATCAATTAGAAAAAATACAGCTGCATACAGGATTCAGGGTAAACAGACAGAAGAAGACCCATAGGCAGAGTACTAACTCAACGGTGCGATGTGTTAAAAGAGATTGGTAACAAAGTTAAAAAAAAACTCAAGGTATGGTAAAATACAGAGTAGCATCGAAGCAGCTAGTAACATCGGATACTACGGCTTACCGGAATGGGTCTTCCTTCTGTTATGATGAAAAAAGTACAAAGAAGAAGGAGGATGCCTGCGGCAGCGCCACATTTAAATTAGCTATCATTGCTTAACACTCAAGATGCAAATAGGTATACACATACAAGACCAACTGATATAAAAAAAACTATAAAACATACACATTGAAGCACACTCAATATTGCTGACTTTAACGACATTACTGAAGGGAGAGGATTACTGTCACTAGTTCAAACACCACAGGAAAATAAACTCTGTGACTTTTGCTATTATTATGTTAGTCGGATAATCAAATAAGCTCGAAATGCCATCCCCATCATATTAGAGCGGATTTTCGCGGATCCGTGGTATACTCTCTCACTTGTGTCATTACGTCGTTTTATATATGCTCTTCTCTCAAAGGTTATGGGATTATTTCATACTGGATGTATTGTGTTATCCATAAATGAAGTAAAACAGTGTAACTTAAGTGTTATCGTATGACTGTAGTGTTGTTACATTTATATCATGTCCATTACTCATTAATATTACGCTTTAATAAATTAAATGTTTCGAAAAAATATTGAACAAATGTGTAATGTGTGTTGATGGAGTTGTGTTATTTATAAAGATTACAACAATTTTTTACTTGGTAACAATTTAATGGAATTTTAATTTTGTAAATACATTAAAATCTTTCTTCTAATATATTTTTATGGAAATGGGAGCTCTTATATAAGAGTAAGCCACGCCCACAATTCATTAGAATTCAAAATTCAAACATTTCAAATATCGAATTCGGTCGTCGCATTTATTTATTCTCCGCGATTTCCGACATATTAGTAAGTTAAAAAAAAAACAGTTTTAATGGTTTATGAAATTTCACAATTTCTAAGTCAACTCTTATGATATACTATGAAACAATAATTTTGAATGGGTATGCAAAAGATTTTACAAAAAAAAACTACGAATAAAATATTAAAGTAGTATCCTTTAGAGCTCAGTAAATGTTTTTAGAAAAACACGTCACAAATTTAACTTGTGATTCCCATTGAATTTCTAATAACGTGCTGAACTTATATACAAACGATATTATAATATAAAAGGAAGTACCTTAATAGCAAGGATGCCAGGAAATTATAACATTGTAACCGGTTCCACTCATAAAAGAAACATTATTTCTAAAAAAAATCTCCTCAATAATAAAACACGTTCTCCAAACGAAAGTTTAAGCAAACCAAGACGGCAAGACGTGCTTACGTGTCTGTATTGACTAAATACCCACATTATTGAAATTCCTGTAAAATTTACAGTTTTAACTAAGCTATCGATTAACTACTGCTTGATTATCTATAATTACGACATTAATGATTAATATTGTTTTGTTTCTATAAAAAAATATTCGTTTTGTTATAATTTATTCTTTTACGTAGTTTGTTATATCTTCAAGATCTATCATAATAAATATTATTTTATGTTTTTCTTATCACACTTAATTATAATTATAACAGTATACATATAAATCTAACAGCGTTTTAAGATTATTTCAATACATAAATTTGATCTGTGGGTCAGCACAGGCCATTCTTACACATTCATCATTCACATTGATACGCGAGTGTAATCCGACTTGCTCATTGTTCACCGTGGTGACTAACGGACGGACAATAGCACTAGGTTCCGTGTTTCGGGATCTACTTCGCTCTGTATCTATTCAGACACTGAGTTTAGTTTCAACGCTCCTCATGCGTAGTAATAATTCTTTACTGGATGGTATCCTCGTTTAAAATCAACCAAATATTGTTTAAGAAGAAAGGAGTGAAGAAACTGTGAACTGAGAGTTCTCCATAACAGTTCTCGAAGGTGTGTGAAGTCCGCCAACTCACACTTGGTCAGCGTGGTGGACTATAGCCGTAAACCCTCTTAGTCTGAGAGGAGCCCCGGGCCCAGCTATAAGACAATAATTGAGGGTTGTAAATAAAGAAAAATAGTGTTTCATTATACCTTGGTAACCACTTACCATCGTTTGCCGGTCTACTTGTTTAGCTGTTAACATAAAAAAAAGAAAACCCACGTGCCTTAGTGTTCATGGTCATTTATCACGCTCACTAAACGATAAAAAGGACTTAATGGAGCGAGGCTAAGATTTCCGGAAACTGTTCGATACTCTCGCGGGTATCGGTCCAATGAGATTCAATCGACCCTTCGATATCTATAATATCAGCAGATAGCAATTTATGTATGTTGCTTTCGATATAAGGCCTTTTAACTGAATGTAGAAAGTTCTGTAATAATTTCCAAACTACACTATGTTACATATTTTAAATAAGCCTTGCTTTCTCTGTGTGTGTTATCACAAGAACAATTTCATCGATTGAGATCATATTTACGAATTGGGAAATATTTGTTTATCTAGAAACGATAGCTTACAGCTATGGTAGAATCGAAAAACTGACGCTAAATCGAATATAGTAATATTGCGAGAATTCGTGTCAAGATATTGTTTACTTGTCTGTGTATGATTGGACCCGGGTCTGTCTTAGACTGAAAGATTAAAAACTTATCTTACTGTCAGAGTCCAGCGGTCTCGTTGACCAATTAATTCATTTGGATTTACCAACAGAACTCGGCTGCTGTTATGCAGTCATAACAGCAGCAGAGTGCTGTTGGTAAATCCAAATACAACATTAACATACAAAATAATCCAAGAATCATAAACAATTATCTCAAAGCATCACACGGTATTCAGAACTCTAAGGTAATAATTTCCAAAATTGGCTCAAGTCCTATTTCATGACACTATTTGATGAGACTGATACAAAAAAATGAAACATGTTCAATGTGTGAAAACCTCGTCGCCTCAAATTGCTGTTCACTATACGGATTATTAGATCAGAAAGATTGACACAATCAGATTGCATTCACATCGTGTAAGGATCGTATTTTTCTTTCTATTTCTAAAGCAATCCTATTTTCTATCAAAATATATCATGTCGAAATGCTTAAATACTACGTAGTATTCGTATCCAAATATTACATTACCATAGCTTTTCTATTGTATATTTTGTAAATATAAATAAATCACCTTCGTTTGATTCTGCAAAGAGGACACACGAGCCAGCTTCGTGGTTTTAAAAGAGTCCCCCGTACAAAAGACCTGGGTTTGATTCCTGCCTACACCAAGGCGCAAGGCGTTACCAATGTATTACTGACCAGGAAAATCTGCTTTTAAGGCGCTCTTCGCCAATACAACCAATTCAGATCGAGGCATTTCACGGTTCAGTTTAAGGAGTAAGCGAATTTGGAAGCCAAGAAGGCCAAAACCCCTACATGAATCAGTGTTGGTACCTTCGAGATTAAACTAGGTGGTATGTAGCCATAATCTCCATCAGAAGGGACTCAGGAGGGTGTGTCAAGTACAGATGAGGTTGAATTGGGCTAAAGGATAGATAGAGCTTATTTCACCTCGTAATTAATTTACACTTTGTGTGAATATGGGAAAAGTGATAAAAATAGTAACAGTGTACTTTACAAAAATTAAATATATCCTTGTAAGAGAAAACCGTCATAAGCAGTTACAAAGGAGTTATTATGAAAAGCCCCTGGGGTTCTGTGAACACGAAATTTTATTAAGGGATTTCGGCTATGTAAGATAAGTTAGTGAGAAACATTCTTTGTAGGTAGTCAACACTGACTAATCCGGTTTTAACTTCCCTTTAATTTTCTTTTGACTAATAGCTTCTGTCACTCTCGGTCCAAACCGACTGAAAAGTCTCCGGCATATTAATTTATTCTTTTACATTTTGCTTAATTTTTTTGTTGGTTGACATATTGGTGATGGCTTTCTTGTTTGATGGCTTTCCTTTTTGATGTTTACGTAATAATATAAGACACGTAATCTCACGGTGGTTCAAGATAATAAATGTTATAAAATTAATTTAAGTTTATGTATGTATAATAATGTATATATTTAACAAATTTGGTTGAACCTGTACGTTGGCTCGACAATAACAATTGATCTCAACTGAACGATATTCAATTCTACGACAAGAATTATTATAGGGATTAAAAAAATTGAAGGGGAAAAAAATGGGCAATTGGAGTTAATGAAAATTTATAATCCCATGATTTCAATGATTTGAATCATGATCCGCAAAGGACTGGCATAGCTTACCTTCTTCAGTGTTCTCGTCTGTATATTGTGGAAATGTTTTCAAGCCAAGAATGAACTATTATTAACTAGTATTATTAGTATTAGTGAGTTATTATTAGTATTAACTAAGTTACTAAGCTTTCCGTCCACAACAAAACCACTTAGCATCAGAATAGATTAACTTACAATAAGCAATAACTAAATGTTTGTTTGCATTAGTCAACAGTTCAGCGTGAAGAGTTCCTTAGGTTCGTACTTAAGAATGAAAAAGAAACAAGGTTGTCATGCTTATCTGCCAAGTGTCATTTGTTAAGTATTTCTCCCTGACACCGCAGTCGCGGTGACTATGATTTATGTAACTGGGTCAAAATATCGGTATACAGTACAAACATTATGATCATCCGTTACATTGAAAACGTTAACCGAAGACATTTTGTGATCTCTTTAAGAATAAATACGTTGTAGCCACACTAATCTCTACGAACAATGTGTAATTTTGCATCAACAGGCAAGGGTCAATGCACCCTTCAATTCAAGTGATTTAATGACAACAATAGAAACCATGGGGTGAGAAATTTTTTTGCACACAATTATACTGTGTGCAAACCGTTGGGGTGATACATTTCTAACAATACCGTCTAAATACAAGAGCAACGAGCCGTGTTGGTAGAGTGAAGAGTATACATACTCTTGACTAATCTAAATGAAAATAAACAAGCAATTTAGGACTAAATTTTCCAATAAAAAGCAACAAACAGCCAAAAATGTCTTTGTTCTAGAGTGAGATACAGGTCGACCAATACCCTACCTAACAAATAAATATATAGGCCAACCTGACAGCAAGATTTATTCTTGCAATATTTCAATGATAACGTAAATGAAGTACAATTTTTTAAGTTACAATTGTGACGATCATGAAATAGTTTGTTTTGGTACGCTTACAAGTCAGAACACTGTTAAGTCGTTATGCTATAATAAACCTTCAAGTTATGTTGTAACACGTTTCGTGAGTTATTCGAAAATAAATACACTCGTTATACTTACAATATTAAATTTAATTGAATGTTAAATTTCAAAATAAGTTGGCCACACAGTTTACATGATACCTCAATTAAAAACTCGCTAATACTCGTCAAACGTCCGCATTCACCAGACTTGAAATATACAGTCCTGTGTTAAAGAGGGATATTTTTATCACTGCGCATGTTTGAAAATTTTAAAAATTCACCCCGTACTTGGCAGAGTAAACTCGTATAAAACGTATGTAGTAGAGAGAAAGAGTTTTTTAACCAAACACGGTTTGCTACTAGACAGATTAGCAAGTGAAATCTGTGCGTCGTACAGTGAAACTGTGGTTTGATATGGAGATAAAGTAGAACGGAAACGAAAGAAAAGCGAAAAGAAATATCGTAACGTCTTCACTGTAATGTGGTTACTTTTTCCCCGTCGTTTACTTCATTTCTGAAGGTCGTGCCCGTGTTGATAGGTTTTGGTGGCGGAACGGCCGAGCAACTTCCGATTGATGCCGATAATCTCTCGTACGTTGTCTCCTCTAGGTCTTTGCCCACTACAACCAACTTATCGAGATAATCTGGCTGTCTTCGAGCTCTGAGAGAAAATGCTAAAGTTATATTTTGAGGCTCACAAACGCGATCTTATGATACTCTGTAGTATCCTGTAAAGATACGCTTATGAGCCGGAATTTTCGTGTGCTGCTAGGCACATCTGATCTTTGCTCGTATATTGTTATATAACACTAGTTTTCTTATTTAAGCACTGACAGCCCGTGAGCTACTAATGGTTTATTACTGTTACAACAATAATAATACTCTTATGATGCACCATACTCATATTTGACTAGACAATGGTGTCCTTTATTGTGATATGACCATGATATGACCGTGATATGACTGGACTTCCATTATTGATAAGTTACTCACCTTTCATCAAATCTTCTTTTCAAAGTCAAACATACATTACTATACATACTTAAATATATTACATACTTAAACATACATTACAACGACATGAAAATACTAAAGAATTTTGGGAATGTCATTATTGTAATTTAATTGAGCGAATCTCATCTTGTTAATTAAGTTTTGTTTCATTGCCACTTCGGTGTCGATACGAGTAATAGTTTCGCTTACAAAGCAGCCATTCAGAGCCAGTGTTTGCAAATAAACGAGATAGGGAGACGGGAAGAGACAAAAAATCCGTAAAAAGCCTTCTTTTTATTTTTACGTAGTTCCCAAAGGCTCAGATATCGCTACGTATTTGCCGAAACGTTTCAACGCTGGTGAATTTATGTGGAGTGGGTACGACAATTTAGACTAATAGATTTTATTGTCTCTTGCAGCTATTCAGTGCTATTTGTAGGAACAGTTCGGCGTTGCTCAATACGTTTTTGAAAGGAAAAATAAGAAATGGGTCAAAAGGATAAATTGGAGATATAAAAATATCCCTTTTGTATGACATTGTTATCAGGATTTTGGTTACGAAACACGTTCTACGTCATAATGTGGAGAATATCCGCTGAGTAATACCCTTTTGTATAGCTATAATCTAAATACGATTTTATAAGTCTTATCGTATTATAAATAGTTAATTTCAGATCAATTGTTATAAAAATATAACGAAATGTTATTGCTATATAATGTAATTTATTATTTGATACTATGCCTAATAGTATATTAGTTGATGTCTTAAACAAATATAATGTTAGTAGCCACCAGAAGAACAGATGCTTCATTTAATCTAACTGGTGTTATAAAAAACGTGATAATGAATAAGCGGTCATTATCACGTTTTTTATTTAACACCAGAACACGGTGCAATACAGATTAAGAATGAACATGTTTATATTACCAGCTGACTCCCCTTTAAGTGTAAAAAAATTGCCAATGTTCATCACAATGTCGGCTTCTAATGGTAAAATAAACTTTCAAATCGCTCCAGTAGTTTCGGAGGCTATTCAATATAAATAAATAAACAAACAAACAATCAAATCTTACGTATTTATAATAGTATTATAGGAAACATATACGAGAATTAACATTAGTAAGATGGGTATCTAAAAAGGGAATAAATAAAAACTTTTCCGTGCTCGAGTCCCGTCGGATTAAACGAAATGACCAATGAAAAAACGGATCTAGCGCCATCGCTCTATCCCTTGTTCAGCAGTATACCAAGAGCAAGCGATACGAGTACTATTGATGCACTATTTCAGTATGTAAATCCTTCAACTGCCACTGGTTCAAAAGAAAACATTCCAATTTCGGATAAACACAGTTCAAATGTGAAATATAACCAATGTAACTTACTCTTTGACTTTCAAATATGAAGTCCCGACTCCGCATTGTAACGATGCATCCAGTTATAGCAAAATTATGCACATAACTTACCATGTTCCTTACACGGTAACTCGGCAGAGAAACTCAAACGGTCTTGTAGCCGACTTAGTTTGAACCGGAGAATGAAATCCTGTTAACACATTTTATGGATTAAAAGGGGCGTAATGCTCTCCATCGTCATCGTCAATCACTACAATATGTGGTCCATTCTACTAAACTACAGTAACAGTAAAAATGTCTTCCGTTCTTTTGTTGAGCGTCACAGTGTTTTGCGCTACCTTCTTTATTTGTTACTTTCTTTAAGACTCAGCACCTTATTTCCCGTGTGTAATATTTGAGACACGAGTCATTAAACATCTCTCTTTTCGTAGGCTGGCAAACCGTTAATAATGCATTTGTTGCTGTTAATAGTAGGGGAGGCCAAGAGGGGATTTTTGCAGTTACTCGAGCGCGTCAGAAAATCATATGGGGAGAAACTTGG
>DWPQ01000515.1:0-16129 GCA_018251795.1 Perichares adela | reverse complement strand
CGGAGCCTATTCAATACAAATAAACAAACAAACAAACAAACAAATCTTTCCTCTTTATAATATTAGTATAGACTAATTAATAATATTGGAGTGTGTTCGTAATATTAAAATAGCCACTCTTTACTTAAGGCATATGTGTGTATACACACAGTACAAATAATTTAAAAAATATCAATTTTTGTCTGTCTGTCTATTTGTTCCGTCGGGAACACTGTTATCCACGCGGGCAAAGCTAGCTTTAAATATAACGGTATTATCTGTGATGTATACACAACACTGAAAACGCTGAAGTATTATTGAAGCGCTCTAACAGCTCAACTGTAAACGACCGACCGAATTAAACGTGCAGACGCCGCCGGTCACAAATTACATAGGTGACCTGGTTGAGTAGCAAAAATTAATGAGAGCTTCCGGTATTTCTAGACACGTGAATCAGTCTTTCCCGTCTTACCATTAGATACAGACGTTAAGCTATGTCAGAGGCCTTCGTTGAGAAACGAATAGACGAGCTGTCTGATGGTAAATAAATAATCACTTGCACTTATGCAGCCGCAAGATCAGAAGAATCACCAGTGCCAGCGATTAAATGGTGGAGACTTTTAATACTCGCTGGCTCACCGACATTGCAGGCGAAATACGTAAAATTATTCTGCGGTTTATGGTACCAAGGGGGTTTTTCATCATGTAAGTCAGGCAAGTAAAAAAAAACCTAAACCGCAATGAACGATTATCTGTAGTAGCGATACTGAGCCCAATGTGAAGCCTCCAGAAGTGACCTGACGCCAGAGCCTCGTCCTTTGTGCACCAGCGTTCACCACGAGCGCGGAAGATTGATTTTGATTATGGTGGTACTGAAGAAGACTTTTAAACTCGCCCTACCTGAACCTTCTCATTTACAAGGATCTGTTTTACAGTAAGTCACTATTAATGTATAAAGCATAAATCAAAAGCCATATATATGTATAGCAACTATTAACAAAACACAAGTATTTACATTATACTTGCGTTTGGTTAATAGTTGCATATATAAACACAAAAATGAAACTCACTTAAAGTCCAAACTGCAAACACCGCCGGTAACCTACAACAAATAAGAACATTAATTACTAACGTGCCATAAACATGTCGCGCGGATAGCTTCGGAAACAAACAAATCTCACCAAACTACATTTAACTCCGTACACAACAAAAATAAAACAACGCCTACTTATGATTTATTGAAACATCCCCCCGCATAACAACATTCGCAAACCATAAATGTCCCACTGTTGTCCTTGTACGTCGAGAACATCATAGAGAATTCTCTCTCTCTCACCCATACATTTCTCTTTTGCCTTCACTGAAGTGAGCGACTGATTGTGTATTAATTTCTAATATGCGCATAAGTTGCATAAGTTTTGTTTAAGTAACATAAGTTTTGAAGAATTGCAAGATTCAAACCAAGGCTCTCGTGATTGGAGGCTATCGCTGCATTTGTGCATGTTTTATTTAAAACTTTAGTGACTGGTAGCCGATGGTTAAATTCCGACGTCACGTCTGATTATATTCGGGCCAAGAAAGTAACACTGGATCCACTCGTTAATACGAGGTCTGACATTGTAATCCAAAAAACCTATCATAGTAGATTTTCAGAGGTTAACGATGCTAGTCATGCTGGTAAACAAACTCATCACCGTTCATGAGTTCTAATATTAAACTGGGACTAAAGTACAGAGTGTCGCAACCATCAAAAACATGACGCCACAGTTTCCTAAGTTCTTCATAAGAGTGCAGCCATTCAAGCACGAACGGAGTATTTTACGCTTCAAATCATCTTTCATATGAGAAGTAAATTACATCGCCCGTGTCATGTTTAACCAACGACCCTGCCTGCATCAATACCGTTAATACGAAGCATAACTGCGTACATGTCACGATCTACCAACGAACACAATTATTAATCCGTACGGTCTACAAACTAACAAAGCTGAGTCATCACCTCGGCGGCCTACTTATCCCGTACCAACGACGTTGCGTATAAACGAGAACGTGCACAAAAGAATCAAAGTTCGCCATAAATCAACAACAGAGGCCGCAAGGGCGCCGATGTAGTACATTCATACGCGCTACGACCATCTGTATAGTACTGTAGTTTCAATAGGTACACAGCGAGCGGACAATGCGCATAAAAAATCAATAAAAGCCGGGCTCGGCCTTCGCTGAGGTCGAGTGACGGCCCTCGCTACACCGGCCGGCCCGACACGTCGCTTGGGGACTAGGGATGTATTGTACTTGACTCGTATATCCGAAAATTGACATCTCGAACAGGTTACGGGTAGTCTGCATCGAGTTTCATATAATGTCAGATGGCATATCTGTGTACTAATTTAACAGAAATCGTCATCCAAACAAGCGCTACAAAAATTAGTATAATCTCTTTGCACAATTCTACTCGCGATGTTTTGTTAGATCAAATAAAGTAGTAAAAAAAATACTTAAAATTAATCCTACATGCAGAATTCAAACACGAGTCTCGCAGATGAGAAATTGATATTCACATATTTATCACGATTACAAAAAACATAAATTGCAATTATCATTTAGGCCAAAGAAATGGTAATGTAATTATAAGTGTAAGTGTAATTGAACTTTAATGTGACGTTTTAACGAAAGTATCCTGTTGAGATAAACTTCAAAATATGAAGTTTTTCGATTCAAACATGCCTTTAAAATGTAATATCGGATATCTGATATTAGCTCCTTATCCATAAATCCGTAGATCTATCTATCTATACTGTCATATCCCTAACGGCCCTCCCGAGAATTGAGAGATGGACACGCCTCGTTTCTTTTTTATTTCCGCTCGCCGAATGATCTCGGTACGTATAATCTCAATTCATAACGCTTCAACGGAATAAACTGTTCAGTAAACATATTCAGTGATATTACCAATACTCCACTATGGGGATAGTTAAGTATTCGTCGAGAAAGTATCATAACAATTCCTAGGAATACTTGACAAGCTTTAATTGGTCATTTTGTCTTAGCGTGCTTTTACACTAACGTTTCTTCAACGAAGGAGTGCAATATACGAACATATGCAGCAACACATTTGCCAAAATTTGGTATACGCATTAGCATAATGGATCTTGTTATGAAAACTGTTCAGTGGGTACTGTTATTAAAAATATATATATATAATAAGAAGTCGGTTAAAAACACCTTTGCGATAGAGGAACCACTGTAGAGTTTCAAAACAAACATAATCCAAACCACAGACACATTAATAGAGCTTAAACGCCATAGTGAACTACGCTGGTCAAGTGCGGATTTACAGACTTTATACGCCTTCGAGAACAGTACGGAGGTTTCCTTACGAAGTTTTCATTAATCGAAGCGAATAGTAATTCATTTTGATACACTCATATACTATTTTAGTACTTATTTTCCCAAAATCTAGCAATAATCTTCAGACAAAAATAGCTATAAATTGTCTCCTTAATTCCGCTGCTCGTCAGTTGATGAATTGACATGTCAAAACGTCTACTTCAATAACATTGTTAGCAAACAATAGTTTTTGTTAAACGTTCTGCAAAAATAACTCACAAAATATTATCTTGGCACTCCCGTACCTAAAACATCATAAAGTGACACATAATTAGTCCAATTCAATTCCGTTTCACAAATTTAATTTGAACAAACATTTGTCATGATGTCTACGGCGGAACGGTCGCCGCCTTTCACGTGTTCATTCTCATTCAAAAATATATCATTTCTTTTCTATAACATAACATTAGCGTGGCAACACTGACGAATAACATTGATACGCCTTAACAATAATAATATCGATAGTGTTAATCTCGTAAAACAATTTCCCAGTACTTACGATTGTACCAAACACTTATCGTATCTACATGACTTTGAAAGATATATCCACATCTTTAACATACTTTGCCCATTGCAAATACAGGTACTTAGATGTCATGATAATAAATCACTAAACAATATTGCACAGCGACTGTGGCTCACACTCTCATTTATCAACATTACATCGATCGAAACCGGTTAGCAACTTCATTATAATAAAACAAAAATCATTAAATTTCAGACAACGATAATATATAACGCGACCGAGCCTATATAAAACGTCTTGGATGAACATTTATTTCTCATCTATTCAGACATCTTTTGCTTAGTAAAAACCTGTTTTAGAGGTGTTTCGGCTCAAACGCTCCATTTACGCTTAACTCTAAGACCTCCCCTATTTTATAAGTCATTAAACACGCGAGTATTATGGTGAGAATTTAAAATTTCAATATGATCTTTTCATTTCAACTAGCCCCAAATCATATTAACAAAAAATTACCTATTTACATTACTACGTTTAAATAAGATTTATTTCAAATATCTATATTATATAAAATTCTCGTGTCACAGTGTTAGTTGCCATACTCCTTCGAAACGGGTTGACTGATTTTTATAAAACTTTGTATGTATATTCGGTAGGTCTGATAATAAGTTGTAAACTATTATTCATACTTTTAAGTGATAAGGGAGGTCCCCCTAACATTTTAATTTTTTTCTGATAATTTATTTTTTATGATGTGACATTAAAAATACATACAACCCTTGGATTTTCACTCTTCTACCACCAACCCTATTTTTTACATTTAAATGTCTATGGCAATACGAGGTTTGCGGGGCTAGCTAGTAACATACAAAAATCACCATTCACCACAATCAACGAACGCAAACAACATCCATATTAACCAGTGTACTTACACCGAAGCGTTAATAACACGCGTCGATACGACAAAACGAGGGCAGACCCCGCCAAACCATTCAAATGTCAGTGACACAGGCACATGTGACGCTGCCAGGAATGCGAGCGTGACGCGTTATCGCCCCAACCTGTATCTATATAGTCGGTGTACATAACAGTATCAACCGCGTTGATAACGTGCCGACCAACGATCTATATATTATAAATACACTGGATAGGCTATTGTGATTTGCATTTTTGTGCGTACTTCATCAAGTCATTTTGGTACTTTACAGTCAGTCGTTATGCAGTAGTAAGTCGCTACATCTAAACCACGTAAAATAAGTAGACAAAAGTCTAATCATAAACCAAATGATGGAAGCAATAAAATTACTAGGATAAGTACGTCAGCGATACTTGTATGAATTAAAGAAAAACGCCTGACAGAAGTTATTCAAATAATGTAAGTTGAAACCATTCAATATTTAAATTGTTTACCCCGCTTCTTTTACTTAGCTGTAGAGAATCCTGAATCACGCTAACGTATCGTACGTATTGATTTCTATAAGTAGCATTAAGGATCTTCCTTATGCGTAAGGGAAAGGGAAGCCAGATAGTCTGTTACAGACAGTATGTTACGTGACATATCGGTTTACGATCTCATAAAAAAATATCACTTCAAAAAATATTTTAAATAAAAATAAATGATCAAACACGAACAGAAAGTGGTCGAAAGCCCAATAACATAATCGACTCATTAGCGGCCTGCGAAGAATCTGGTCATATAGTAAAAGTAAGTTAGTACAGTACAGTCTATCCAGTATATTTATATTACAGAGATCCGTGGCACCGATGTATAAGGCGAAAGCTGGCGACAACTTGGCCAAAGTTCAAAGAGTTAACGCCGTTTCATTCAGTGCCAAGTGCAATATTTTCAGTCGGACGGTGACAGAGCAACTTTCGAACAACGCAATCTCTATATTGGTCTCGGGTTTGTACATGCGAGTGGACAAAAATATCAACACATAAATGATTTGAGAAGTAAACATATGAGGAACAGTAAATTACTGTTGCAAAAAATATTTTAACGAATGTCCGCCCAGTGGTCGGTAAAATTCGGCGGAAACTCCATTTTTAAATGTTTGGACGTTATCGAGTTTATTTTGTCAAACAGTACGTTTAACATTAGAACAATTTGAAATCATATTGAAAACTCATTCAGCCCATCGGCTATTTTTAAATCCTTGGACTACAATATCTACTCTGTGCGACTGTTTACCACAATACAATGTGTTTGATAGGAACACTTTGAACATAAGCAATGTTTTTTTATATATGTATAATGTATTTTGTATCACATGTTACTTATAAAATTGACCTTTATTCATTCCTTCCTCGCGTAAACGTTTACGATGCTAATACTCAACAACACTCCTATTTCCGCGAAATTTACGTTTAAAGTGGTGCACATTTTTGCTTCACTTACAAATACATATATAGATAAGCGCTTACACCGACAGCGTGACGCTTCGGATTGACACACAAGCGACACGTGTAATGGCGAACCAGACAAATAGTAGCGGCTTACTTTGTTTTTTACTTATATGTATATGTTATTGTATTACATTACGCGACATACTTACTTGGATATTTCTGTTAATTGAACTATGCTTACTTATACTAAGGACTTTTACATATGATGAACTAGCATTGCGTTAATAATTACGGCATAAAGGACCCACTAATGACAATAACTCATTGATCGTTATCACCATCTCAATTCAAGAACTATCCCACTGCATTGGTCTTACAATATAAAGGATACTAGACCACCACGTTTACTAAATGCAGATCAGCAGACTTCTGACACCGCGGACTAAATTACTGAAAACTACCCTCGAAGGAATGGAACAGGAAAAAGGAACTACCCTTCAGGATGTTTTCCTTCACAGAAGAAAGCGATGCACAATTTATGGTATACAAAAAAAAGAATTGTGTGCTGGTTTTGAACTCGAGTCTTGCGTGCGAAAGAAACACTCAAAACCATTACGCTATTATTAGTAGCTCCCGGCAATCTTTCTTTTTCTTAGTGTTTTGATTCTGGTTGTGTTCATGTAGAAAGAATGGATAGATTGCTCATTGGGACCAGCCGTACTCCAATTCTGCTAAACATTAAACGTTAAATTGTTGTTAAGTTGTGATCTGCGTTACAATGTTAAAACGCGGCTTATATAATGTAGCATTCGACGATGGTATTAATATCGTCAACAATTCTTCATAAGTGACGATATGCGGGTTTTACCAAAACCGCTGACTGATAAGATCTCTACTGAAATAAGTTCTCTTATAAACATTTACTATAAAAATATTTACCTTTATTTTTGTGTTGGATTAGGCATTGGCACTATAAAGCTGAATACACGTACCTATTAATATCGATACCACGTCAGCCACAGCCCACATTATTACATTATAATGCTTCATTCCATTAAAAACTTAATATAATTTCCTGGTAGGAACAGGAAATCCGTTGCGGCATGAGACAACTTGTTTATCGATAATTTGTAAAATGTTATATTCGAAGCTAACACATCTATACATACGAAATACACATCCATAGATACTTGAAAGTCTTGGGATGAAAATAGGCTACAACTTTTTCCCATATCTTTTTAGTTTTTCCAGGAATCGCATTGTTTTACGCGATACATAAAAACAATGTTCTACAAAAATATTGTCGTCCAGTCGCTGTTTTTGGGGTCAGGACAAAGTCTAGCGGGTCTACTAGTCTCTTTAATAAAACATTAATCTATCGATATTTATAGGAGCTATTTGTATGTATTAAGTATTTAAGTATGCCCGCCATAGAAGGATAGCGAGAACTCTACTAGTACAGATAAAATGTAACATTAACCACACGTCAACATCTAACAAAGCGGACGAACCGCTAGTCGACAACAAAGGGTTTGTCAAACGTTACATTGTCTACGTAAAACGAAAGTCCGTCACGTTGTCAGCGAATAACGCATCCAGGCTGGTTGGATTCGTTTAAACAAAACCAACGTGGTATTTAGTAACGAGATCGACTGTTTCTTGATATTTTGCTGTTGGCCCCAGCGGCCTTTACTGCTTCACGCGGACAGAAACTCAATCTTGGAATGCTCACCCAGAGAACATAAATCAGCGAAGAGGTGTTGAGACGTCTTCCAAAAATAGGAGTAGCAAGCGCCTTAAGGACTCCAGTGAAGTAAAAATGAAGAAAGCTTCACGGTTCTGCGTGTCATCCTTACGCAGTGGCCATGCTAATCTTCTCTGTATCCTTTCAATGTTAGTATATGTACTCCCGAAGCAAGTACTAAGAGATCGGTGAAAGGTGTGGTCTGCTCACTCAACTGTACCGAAGGGCTTTTCCCACCAAACGTTCCCCGCGCACATTTGTCAGCGAACTAAAATAACGAGTGTATAGCGCTAACCACATATATTTCATAACGCGGTCGATATACCAGACAGATGCATTCGACGCGTTATTGGAGTACTGTTGTTGTTACAAATCAATTTAATCGTGTTTTTTTGCGTTTCATGCCTTTCGAGTGTTCTTTCCGATAGCTGAAGTTATTTTATGTTGATTAATTTAATTTGAATGTTGACATGTATGCTGACACGTTGCGAAATTTCAAGTATTTATGAAATGAATAAAAAAATTGTATGTACAACAAATATCACATATTTTTAACGTTATACCGGACAGACCACGTCATTGGGGTATTTCTTTAACCTTTTTGCACATTACACAATATAACGGTAAAAAAGGGCGGACTTAATCCATTCCCTGCCAAGTGATTGAGACACATATAAAATCAAAACGGCAGACATTGGATTATAGCATCACAGCTCAACGAGAACGGAATAAACAGTCGACATTACATTACATTTTACTACATCAAGTTGCATCTCACCGCATACACACCTAAGTCATAGTATTATAAAAACAGTAGGTTAGCTTCATACAAATCGGCCCCAGCTTGGTACAACCTTATTCACCACCATAAGAGTGTAAGCAATTACTCGTTGAACGGCCTTAGGTAACCTACTATACTTATAACACTATGTCTAAGTTCACGTGCAAAACCTGCAAACCGTGAAGCTACCCAACTACATCGCTCCACATAATAACACAGCTCAACACGCGCTCGAACCGGTCCGCCGGCCGCACTATACATAATACGTGTGTTTGTATCTGTACTATACTTATATACTTGTGAACGGGGTATATCTTGCGTCAGGGTTGTCAGCTGACAAGCCCGTAACACATAGTCGTATCATCAACCTTTTCCACTGGTGGACAATGCCTTTACACATTATGTTTGCCCTTTCTTTTCTTTTTTAAGAGGTGACATAAATAAATAAAATAGTGACCATTGTGCAAATGAAAATTATTCAACAATTGGTTTGAGACCCTAGACATTTCATTGCACATCAAATGCACAGTGAGAATGTAAATTTACTTCACCGCTGGCAGTCAGTGACGACCTCGTAGAACGTAGTGGACCGTGTGCAAATCTAAATTGTTCATCGTGATTAAATTAGAAAAAAATACTAATTATTTAAAACGATTTGCGTCAGTTTATGAAAGTTTCAAAAAGAGTTTTGGAAATCCAAACTAGAATTTTGTAAATAGAGCTCTTAACATCAAAAAGTTATGCTCTAAGCACGAGTTACGAATACATTTCTGTAATTCTTTTTTTTTTTAAATATTATTGTTGGGAATTTTAAGTTAAGTCACTTTTATGTTCTATCACTGCGATATATTTGGTCTTTGCTTGTGGTCGTTTCATCGCTAGTAATATTTATCCCAATGCCGTGCTGTAATCTTTTTACAAATCCATAAGCGTTTTCTATGGTCACTTGTGATGACTTAATAGTGTATGTACACGCCATCTATGATACAGGGCGTGATGTGTGTCAGTGTGAGTTAAATTATTCGCTATTTCACCTCCTTATTCGACGTTTGGTATGACAAAAATACCGCACTTCGATCGAGCGGTTCGGGTTTTTTTTTAAACTCATTTACATAGATACAATATAAAGTAAATACGTTAATTAGCCAATTTAAATAATTAAACGACTGTTTGTGAGCCACTGTTCATCGAATATAAATGTTACAGAATACCACAATTTCCTGTGACGTACAACAGTAGTGATAAATAATTAAATTCTTACAGTAACCATTACACACTAACTTGATTCTCGTCTACTATTTAATTAACTGCAACTTGTCGAAGAAATTGTTTTAAGCGATAAGACGTGTACAACAAACTGTTTAAATAAATAAATAAAATATGTTACATTTCGTCAGCATCGGTGTACCCATCCGATTATAATGCGAGTGTTTTCAAGGTGACAGTAATCAGGGTTTTACTAAGTTAGTGCGCTTTACCATCTATGACTACATCACCACTTACTTACCATCAGGTGGGATTGTAGTCAAGCCGGACGGGATTAGAAATACAGACAAAAATTATAAAAATGCAATTTTGGTATACATATATACCGTGTATACATACATACGCACTTAGTAAAAAGCGGTTATTTAAATATTACAAGCACTCCAATAAAATAAAATAAGTTAGATAAATTCGCCGTGCCAACCCTGATCTAAACACCGCCACACAAAGTACAGAGATCAAAGAAAGTCTCAGTGGTGTAGGTCGAGAGCTCGCCAGCGGATGGTGGTTGGTCGCGATCGTTGGTTCGTTCGTTCGTTCATTCCTTCGTTAACGCTACAATACCTACGAGAGAATGTCGGCGTTAGAAAGTTGTTGCCGGCCGCGTTGGTGTTCCGATAACCATCCGGTGTGTTTATGTGTGCGTTGTCTCTGTATGCCTGTGTGCGTCCGAACGAGTTCTGCGAGAATTTAAATGTTAGCAAACGTGTCTTAGTCAGTTAACGATTTAACATTTGTTTTATTGCTGCAATGTTGATAGTCTTGTGGTTTACAAGTTGCTCTCCAGTACGGTGGCTCGACGTTCGAGTGCTGCACGCAATACTAATTATTTTAAGTTATAGGTGAAGAAAAGCATCGTACAGAAACCTGCATACTAATAAGTGCACCCTTATTCCTTTATCAGAAATACATAAATAGGTGAAAAAATTAACAAACCACATAAATAAATAATAATAAAATTATATAGGAGACTAGTTGATCTTGTAAACGTGATTATTGCCATGTAAAATAGTCTGTTCTTTCGATCTCTATGCCAAATTTCATAAAAATCGTTATAGTAGTTTCGGTGCCTATTCGGTACAAATAAACAAAAAATCTTTCCTTTTTATAATATTAGTATAGACAACAGTGAAAGTGATATATCGCTGAGGTTTTGTATACCTACATTAACATCTATTGACATATTATTTACCGCCAATATAGAACATGAAGACGATAAACTAAAATAAACAACTCACTATCAAATTGGAAATTGACAACGATCTAAACAAAACACTCACAGATACCACTTGTCCAAGTAGATGGATGCACAACATGCACATAAACAATAATGATTTATCTGTAAACTCAACACGCGTATTCCACACACACACACACAGACAGAGGGTGAAATGTATAAACCGCGATTAGACTTATCTTTAGACTCTAGTTTCGTTTGCAGTATAACCAGTGATCTTAAGCTAAGTTTGTCTTGTGTACACAATTTTGGTGTCTCAAAAATTTTAGGCTAATGACCTCACAAAAACTGTTCATATTGTAAACCAAAGCAATATCTATAATCTATAAATATAAATAAAATTGGAGTTGTATTTGTAATAGTAAACTAACAATTTTTTACCAAATGCATATAATATCTACACGGTACATATACCAAAATATTTTTTTTTATGATTTTTCTGTCCAATTGGTCGTTCCGGCTAATAACTGAAAAAAAAAATTGGCAAAACTATGCGACACCCGTATCTAAGATAAGTCTAAGCATGGTTTATACATTTCACCGAGAGACACACAGACACACACCACGACACGAAAGATACGCCGTGACACATGACGTCACCGGTGAAACATTTCCACTTGATTACGTAAGTACAATACACACAAGCTATGCAGAAGACACGAGAGACCCGGCTCGTAAACAGAAAACTTGCTTTTATTACAGTCACCGTCATAAATATCACACATGTGTGAATGCAAAACTAACGTACGACGTCATCGAATTTATCTATACTTCAACAAATGTATAAGCGGGTTATATTTGTCTATACTTATTATAAAACAAAGTCCCCTCATGTATGTGCCCATTTTATGGATGTGCCAAAAAATAGTGCAATATTTTGAGTAGGTTAAAGGCAAATAGTGCATTACGATTTTATATCAGTAACTTTTTTATTGGAACGTACTTATGCCATCAACGAAGCGGAACGAAAATACTAAATCAAACCGAAAACTAACGTGTTAAGTGATAACAAAAAAGAAATATGTTTGAATGCGTGCGTGCATGTGTGTACGTGCGTGCATGCGTATGTGTATGTCCACGCTACCCGCGATACAATACAAACACAAACATAGTAGAGGTGTATCAGCGCGAGTTTATAGCTCTGTAAAACTTATCAATGTCCATTAACCCCAGAGGAGGTGACCCTGGGACGCTGGCACCCCTAGTCTTCGACGAGGACCTCTTCGCTAATTTATGTTCTTCAGACTGGTGAAAGCCGCTAGGGCTAACAGTAAAATGCCCATCAGAAACAAACACACAAACGTTCATTAACTTCACCTCCGGCCGCACGGTGCGACTACAAACGATTCACCGCCATCGCCGGCCGCCACCACAGCACACGGCCGGCGGCGGGATGACGTCAACGATGAAACATTCCGAGTTGATTACATTAGCGACACGTACGCGACCCATTGTCAAAGGGCTCACGTTTCGCGACCGCCGCGGCCGTGGCGAGGGAGCGGTGCTAACGAAAACTGATGAATGCAATGGAAGCAGCGTTGACGTTGCAAATGAGCTAAGCGATTTTCATTACATCGTCGCTGGATTACAATATATCTATCTATACAACTAAATAAAATTGGAGCGTCTGGTTGTAAAATAAAATTACCACTTTTTACTAAATGCAATGTAGATGTATGCACGGTACATATACCAAAACATTTTTTTTTTACAAATTTTGTCTGTCTGTCCAATTTTTTATTTTTCTGTCTGTTTGTTCCGGCTCTGGAACACCTGGACCGATTTCGACGGGATTTTCACTGGAAGATAGGTGATATAATCAGGAGAACTTAGGCTACTTTTTATCTAAGAATTCCCGCAGGATTCGGATTTACGCGGGACAAACTTTGCGACACACTGATTTCCACGCGACCAGAGCTGCGGGCACAGCTAGTAATACTATTATTTTAAGTGCGAATTTTGCAGCTTATTGTTATTAAATAATGTGTTCAATTTGCACTTTTAAACACGTACCAATTTATTACGGCGATTTTCACGTTTATCAGTGTTAATTTTAATCATTTAGCCGTTTGTACCGTAATGTTTAAATTGGTGCCAATAAAGTTTACATAAAGACATAAATAAACAAGCTCCGTGCACGCAGTAATAGTCTCGTGGATTGAACGGCGGTCTTCTGCGTGACGGGTCCGGGGTTCGATCCTGCAGGCACTAGTAACTTTTTAAAGATATATCAATGCCACATCACATCACGCAGGTATATATAGGCTAGCTGACCCCGCAAATATTGTTTTGCCGTATAAAAGATTATAGGCATAACTTTTTTATTTATAAACTGATTTACATGAAACAAACACTTAATGTAAGTAGAGCTTACAACAATATATTAGGGAAAACCACATCCAAATCGTAGAAGACGTTTCTGAGATTAGCGTGTATAAACGCACAGACAAACAATCAAAAGACCATTATTTTGGGTTCCATTAAGTCGATCCCGGTCCGATTTTCTTTTCTAATATATCTTCCTTGTACGGATAACAAGGCTTTACATTTTTATTATATGTATACTTAATATATAAATATACGTCGCCACAATGACATGTAGTTATAGCTCGGTACGTGGTAACAAGCAGTTCAAATAACATGAATCACGACCGTGCAAAGTTTCCTGTTTTTGAGCAACCTAGCGACGGCACGTACGCGCCTCTCTATCTACCTACCTACCTACCCACCCATCTATTGTCAATGCATTTTTCCTGACACGTCATTTATCAGACACTGAATCCGCGGCAAGGGTGAACAAACGGCGTTTCATCTCAAGCGATTCCATTTTTTATACGCTTTTTCAAGGAGAAAAGAGTAATAACACGTCGATTATTATTGTACGAGACAATTGTTTTATTAAAGAATATTAAATAATATCTTAATCAGAAGAGACCGTTTTTAAAATGAAATAATGAATGATTTTTTAAATTAATGATTAACAATATCTACAAAAATTAAAAACTCTTGTGTATGCTGCTTAGACGTATGAAAGTTTTTGTTTGTTCGTAAATATTCTAATCTGTTAACCTTCACATAATACCTAAGTGTCGAACTTTGAAAAAAATGTTGGTGTCAATAATTCAGCAAACATCAGCAGTCTGTAAGTAAAGTAAATTCTGTTGACGATTACGAAATTCCTAAACGTCAAATATCACCTACAATTATAGTAAACCGGTAACAGTCAACATAATCGTTATTGCAAATTGTAATAAAGTTTACGTAGTTCCGTTTCATATTCATCACTCTCGGATCGAACTTCACAGAGTTTCATAACACAAGTCTTTATTCTCAAGGTCAATTGGGAGTGTTTATACTCGATCTGAAATCTTCGAGTTTTAACTACATTAAATCGATTATCACATAATAGTCTTGGTATTCTTTTTCTGATGGACATTTTGCTGTTGGCCCTAGCGGTCTTTACAGCTTAGAAGTCTTAGTGTCGACCAACATTGACCAAGCCGTCAAATACTGAGAATTAAATTTTTTAGTTAGAATTTTCGTGTGATTCAAATTTATTCAAATTCTAGTATTAACATTTTAAAAAACCCGTAGTTATCTTCTTCTTAGTCGTACACTCTTGTCAGAGTGGTCGTGGTTATGTCTTGGTCGATTCAAATTCAAATTCATTTATTTATGTTGCTAACACTGATACACTTATGCACATAATATTTTGCTTCCACGACTCTACTAAAAATAGTAGAAGCAAAAATTTACGTGCATAAGTGTATCAGTGTTACCAATTTAAATAAATGATTTTGAATTCTACTAAGAATAGAAGAATAGTTACACCGTGCAGAGTAATCGGCACCATACAGCATTCTTGCCTTGCCTTTTACGATGGATCACAACGTAGGTCGGGTATTCGTGGAGTTATAACGCTTCACAAAAATCCTCCCCGTCCAGCTGTCCCGGTCGGTTCACCCGGACCGGTTGAGTTACGATCGATATCGCTCTATCGCACCACCGTACCATAAATTGAACGCCATTCAGTTTGAAGGCACTCACACCGCTCTGCACGATTTATGACAATAATCCCACACGCATACAATTTTTATTTGATCCTTTCGAGCTGCATAGTTACACACATGTATCCATATTATAAATGCGAAAGTACCTCTGTCTGTCTGTGACGTGATCACGGGCCAAACCGTTGAACCGATTATGATGAAATCTCATATACAGATACTTGAAGGTCTTGGGATGAACATAGGTTACATCTTTCCATTGTTTTTACTTTTTCCAGGAATTTCAATGTTTATGAAAAGGTCGGCTCCTCAACTTTATGAGATACATAAAACAATGTTCTATAAAAACATTGTCCTGGTCAGATCGCTGCTGTTCCGGGCAAGACAAAGTCTGCCGCGTCCACTACTATTTAATACGTAACGATTGACTAATGTTTTGTTTTCACCCGAGCGAGGGTAACACATAGTAACAACAAACATATCGGTCTGAAGGCCAACCTGTATTATGCTCTTAATGTGCCAACCATAGTATAATAACAACAGCAAGGTTAGCTAAGGGCGCTTGGCAGGTTAATTGTCTAATCTTACGGTGATGGTTACGACAGCACTAAGTTTTTAACGCGACACAGCCCTTTATTGAGACCTCATCAACACCGCTCGTCCATGTGTTTGTGTGCGTGAAAAGTGCGAGCGTACACGACGCCCGCTACTTAAGCATACATACAAACCGCCGCGCCGAGAGCCGATTTGTATGAACCTAACCTACTATTCTTATAATACTATGGTTGTGCTTTCAATGTGCCAACACTCGCCGAATCGCTAGAATTTATAAAGTACCCAGAGTCGCAGCACTGCAGCTGCGAAGCGTCACTGTGTGTATTAAAGCCAGTGTCGCTTACTACAAATTAAACAAACTCAT
>DWPQ01000514.1:0-16129 GCA_018251795.1 Perichares adela | reverse complement strand
CTATCAATGTTCGCTTGCTTGCTTACTTTCTGCTTTCCTTGCCCGTCGCGTCGGCAGTCAAGTCAATTGAATTGTACGCTTGAAAGAATTCAGCACGCGTTGCTTACATACAGATCAGTTTAATAATATAGAGAAACCTAAACAAAAATAAGATCCCGGTAACAAAACTGGAATACGTGAAAATAGAAAAGTGACAGTTTTATCATTTTCGGATTCATATTTGTGTAAATTACAATGTTGTTTCGCGCTTTAGGTACCGCCACATAAATATTGTGTTGGCTGGGTCGGAAATGTTGCATTTGGGGTATGTTTGCGGGATCCAGGACACTTGAGGGCGCACTATGTTCGAGGCGGGCTAGTCGGGGGTTGTTAAAACATCAGTTAGAATGCAAGACGAGTGCTGGGCCGAGGGGTCGAAACGGAACGGAGTGGAGCGACGGAGGCCTACCAAGGTGTTGAAGATCGCAGAAAGCTTCACCAACTTGGACGAAACGGCTAAGGCGGGCCGTTTCGTGCGAGGCCCTCACTCAAAAGTCACAAGACGATTCCAGGAGAATGGTGGTCGGACGAAACGCGGTGTGTGCTGTGATAATGAGTGTACGGAGTCCAGTGCTAGTGATGATTACGAGAGACAAGGTGACCGGCGAGTGACAGGATCCTCGTGCACGGCGCTCCGCACCGCGGTCGCCGCGCTGTATCCCTTCGACGACTTCATCCTGGAGAAGATCGGCACCGGCTTCTTCTCCGAAGTATTCAAAGTAAGTGGCGATATTTTTGATGTTAAACTTTAACTGTAAACTCAAATTAAAATACAAAGTTAGATCTCTGATTGAAAATCCCAATGTTTACAAAGTTTCATTTGATGGCATAGGTGCCAATAAGATTCAAATTGTTATCTTGTTAGCTGCTGTATTCCTTCTAAATCACTATAAAGTTAATTAGAGCTGAAAAATCTGGTTATTAGTTATTTTACAAGGAATATATAAAAGGATTCTAGGTCTTATGATCTTATTTCTTAAACTTTTTGCTTAACTAGTAGTTTGGCAAAAATTTAAAGAAGGAGAATAGTCTAAAACAATATAACTATGATTTGGGTTTATCTAGAAAAGTTAAATGTTATTACTAGTACATGACACCAAATCATTGGATAACATAATTAATGTAGCCCTATACATGGAAGGAGCTAATTTTATAAGATTAACTGACCAGCCATAACACATTTGTTATTGAAGTCAACTGCATACAATGTATAACACAACAAACCTCATGACATTAAACTGATCTAAAAATATGCAATCATCACATTTGGCAAATGCCACTGGTTTTTATTGTTTTGTATAAATGTTGTTTGTGGAAATGTTTGCAATTTGTTGTATCGACTGGCATTTTGCCCCACATTTCAACATACATAGTTGCCAACATATTTGGGATACTGTACATATATTTGGTTGAGTTAATTGTTCAGTGTGCACTGGTTCTGAGATTTTTTATGTTATGAGAAACTTGTGCTATTATTATGTGCAGTTGAAAACAATTACAATGATGGTTGATTTTTGTTGGACTAGTATCAAGTGAAAAGTTTTAATGTCTTGTTTCTGATGGAGACTTTGCTGTTGGCTCTAGCGGCGTTTTCAGCTTTATGTGGACAGAAATTTGATTCTGTTGTTAATGTTTTGGTTGCAGTATTATACAGCCAGTTATAAGCTAATTACAGCTTCCTTAGTCAGGACCCTCATGTCTTTCGTTTAGCAAACACCTATGGACAACCGTGATTGCTTACCATTGTATGGCCAGTTTGTAGTTCATTGACTAGTGATATAAAAAGAAGGTCAATGTCCTGTTATACTTATTTACAGAACAGCATATGGCACTTTATACTTGGACATTCCTATTAGAGAACCTGTAATATAATATTCCAGTTTTAATAATCTATTCTAGTTAGATAGTCTTACTAGATTTAAATTGTTTTTAAATATGTAATAAGTTTCAATCCTAGCCAAGTACACTAGTTGCTTTATTGGCTAGCTTCACATCATTGAGGAATGCCATTATTTCCTATTAATGTATTTTTAATTTACACCATTGCAATTACCAATTAACAAGATAATACTAATGGCAGAAAAAGAGAATAATTAATCCAATACAATGAATGATACAAATTGGACACAATATTATGTTTTTTTATTTATTCCTTGCAATATCTAACAATGACACACAAGGTAGAATTATTGTTAAAGTTTCGAACATTAATCTCAAAGATGAATACGGTAATACCTAATCTCATTATTTATATAGACATTATGATTGTGAACTAAATCTAATGAATCAAAATCATTAACTTTTCATCAAATCTAAAGTTGAAGTTTTCACTAGCACCAATTTAAAACAATGAATAAAGTAATAAATACCAATTAATTATACCATCATATTATATTTAAATATATTGGTTACTGAATGTATTCTGACTGCCCAATATCAATGATATAGTAATATGGTAAACGACCATGAACAATATTCTACAATACATTGCCATTTAAAGCCAAATGGCCTTTGCTTTATGCCAATATTTGCTTTGAATTACTACCTTGATACATTTCCTAATTCTTAATGTTGTGTTTGCAAATTAGATTTTTAAATGACAACCATTTTATAGTGTATCAAATATATTACGGCTAGATATTCTTAATGTACTGTAAGCGATGTTGCATTTCGATTTGTAAGCAACTGTAAACTGTAAATAACATTACTGGAAAATAAATCTTTCTTCAAGCTTTTCACATTTTGGAATGAATTAAATTAAATGTAGATACTTCGAAAAAATTAATTTACATACTTCCTAATATTCCATTAAAATTAATTTAGAGTTCCATTAAAAGTAATTTAAGTAAATTACAGTAAATTAAACAAATAATACTCATAGCTCTGCATAACTATTCACAAACTGAGAACAAAAATTAATTTAAATGTCTACACCTGGATTTGAACCTTTGGCGTGCAGGTTCTCTACTCATAGATACAAGATCTAGATACAACTTGTAGCTTAAGTAGGTAATTTTTCATGTTAACAGTTAAAAGTAGCCATAGATAATTTTACTAAAACAATGTATAGCAGTTGGCATTTAATGATTAGTGGACAGCAATCTGATACTTTCTTAACAAATAAAAAAAAATTAATAGATCCATATAGCTAATATTGTGGTTCTTATCATTCCTTTCATGATAAACATGAAATTCTTTATCTTAATCCGAAGTTTGTGCAATTGAATGTTAATATTTGTAACAAAATCATACAAATTTTAATTACCTATACAATTCCCACACTTTATTAAATGTAACATAATATAGCTGCCGAATGGTGATGCTATCTCTTTGAATGAATAATTAATTTATTATTGAATTAACAACACACATTTGTTATTCAGTTAAATAAATATGAGTCATGTATATCATAGTCTATTCCATTAATTTTTATCGCTATTGATGAAAGCGCTAAAATAAAGCTGGTATTTATTATTATATTGTGGCCAATGGTTTCTGATAACAATACCCTAATTGATAATAATTGCTATTGATAACTACCATATGTATTTCATATCACACTTTTGAGGGCATGTTAAGTAGTTTGTTCTAGTTGTTATTGTTAATGTAATTACTTTGTTAACTTGTAGTAGCAAAAAAATATATATGCCTTAACATATATGTCAATAAATAACATAAACATTTGCAGGGTTTATTTCTGTGCTGGTTTTCCTATCACAATGTAAGAGTTTAAGGCCACAGTCCACCACACTACCCAAGATTGTGGCACACTCCGTACTTAAGGATTGTTTCTCTTGCCGATCAGTCCTACTCCTCTATCATATGCTCCATCCTCCGCGATGGTAGCACAAAAATGATGTACCTAAGTGATACTTATTAAATAGTAAGTATATTGATTTGAATATGATGCAGTTTTGTGCAGGTAATACAGTAAATTTAGTTCTTACCTAAATTCAGTCTTTGTTGTTAGTTTGACTGTCTTCATAAGTGCTACCTAGTAGATATAGCAGTGATCTTGTTAGTATGTATGGATGCATAAACTTCACCATTGGTTTTTTTTATTACTAACATAAATATTAGAGACAACAGTACAAAGCTTGCTAAATTTTAAATATCGTCCATCGTGTAATGACGTTATAGACGCGTTTCAGTCATATTGTGTATGTTATGAACATTCACTAATATAAAACTTTGGACACCAAAGGCGTCGAAGACGCATTGCCGACCCAGAAGTAAGCGGAAGATCTTTTAGACTTGTTTACAATAAATTGTAATCCAGTATTTAGGCATATTTTAAAATACTTAGATAAAATTATGAATCAGGATTACGATATTGTGCAGTCGAATATGTCGCATAGAAATCAATGTTCATCCTTACTCAATGGTTTGAGTTTTATGACCAGTGTAACATGGGATACGCGAATGTGTGTTCGGTGGTGCAAAGTACAAACAAACAGTTACACATGTAATTGTGTAGTGTAATAATGTCACGTCTTGTTAGACAGAAGCTGTTTTGTTTGAATGTGACTCAACTGAATGATGTATTTGTTTTGTTATTAGAATTAACTGTACTTTTCTATTAAAATAATCCGTTTTTTTTTAGAATTGACTGTATACTTTTGTCTTATTGTTTAACTGACTGTTATCAGTAATTCCTCCGACAATCCTCACTGGTGCATGCAAGATAAATTATGACTTACTTATAGTTCGGAAAACGTGAAGAAACTTGGATGTGTTCCCTCCCCATGTTTTTAAATTTGATGTTAGAAAATTGTTAGCGAGGACTTGGCCAGCATAGTAAGCTAAAGCTTTCTTTTTATTCTGAATGGAGACCCGAGCCCGATGAGGTGTAATAATGATGTACTGATGAATAAATATCTGAACTCTTATACTACGTAGTAATACTATTCGACGATGTTAGCACAGCTGATGACGGGTTTAGACATGCCTCGGGCCTGACATCACTTATTACTTACATTAAAATATATATTGTTCGTAACTATTTCTTTATGGTAATGTGAAAAATGTTACCGGTAAACAAGTTGGTGATGCTATGATGGTAAACAGAATGAGTAATGAGCTGTTTACTTTTTGTATGGCTTTTGGATGGTGGTTTTCTTAGCGCAAATACCTATTTAATTATTTTCGATATGATGCTTTTTACGATGACAAAAGACACAGGCCTTCTGATGGAAAATCATTCGTGGACACTTGGATGTCTCCAAAGATGTCTCCGAGACCGACCCAGGAAATTCGCTTATGTCCTACACGTTTCTGAAACCGAAACACGTGAAAATCATTTTACTCTTGATTTCTATAAGTAAGCCATATTCAGCCTAGTTTCAGACCTGCAACGCAACGCAACGCAAGGTCATCACTTCAAGTGATTTCCATAATTCTAGGGCACAAAGTGTTAAGTCAGCTCCCACCGTTGATAAACAGCGACGGACTGACTGTTACGAAACTGTTTTAGTAACGAGAACTAGGAAACACCTGTTTTCGTATGGGTACTATCAAGCTAACAAAATGACAAAATATTCCAATCCGACAGAAGGCTACAGAAAGACGTGTTCATCACGAGCATTTCCGCTGCGCTAATGGGTTTACACACAATGCTTTCCCGCGAATGCTTCATTTCCGAAGCTCTGTTGTGTCCCCCTGTGTATGTGTGTATGCGCGAATCGAAGGAAATGATTTAGACACTCTCATTTTCTTACATGCCTTTGTATAGGTTTGTTGTGATGATCCTGTGGCTAAGCCTGCCTGTCGAGCAAGTGGTGTCGGGTTTAATTTCTGGCAAGGAAAGACATGTTTTATTTTGTTTTCTTGTCGAAGGAGTTTGTAATGTCTGATTTGTTTATATTCCTGCCACCCGCCATAAACGAAATCCTTGGACGGAAGTGTATGCATGTCAAAGTGGTGTATGTGTGTGAACGTAAATAAAATATGTATTTAAGTTTATGTTATAGGATCCACTTCGTTTCTCACGAGCGACTTAGGCCCAAAGAAAAACAATAGTTTATCCATCCCGTGGTTCAGCCCCGGGCCGGGTATAACACGTGGACCGTTGCCTCCACAGCGCCACTAGCTACCGTAGCAGGCAAATCTACCAACTGCCCATTGACAACATCATCGCCATTCGAAGCCATCTCTTCCTCGTTGTTGCAATCCTCATTAATTATTCTGCGGCGACGCGGCGTCGCAGTTATGGCCCCGGAGTCGAGAGACTACAGTCGTCGTATCCGACGTTCAATCGCAGATAAAAACTGGATGCGTTTGATAGCGCGATTCCCAAGCGATTGCGACCAGATACCGTATGCCAAGAATGCTTTCCAGCGTTCTGTAGTTCGATTAGGAACCATTGTAAGATATTCAATGTTATTTCAGAAACGAAATTGATACGTTTAGCAATAATGTTATATTGATTTTAATTATTAATTAAGCTTAGTTAATAGTCCAAGTACTCGTATTAATTGAAAGTGCTTCGGAGAACACCCATTTAAAAAGAGTTAAAAGGCACATGAACTTGCGAACCTTGCATTGACTAACCCCTCCACTAATCTACTCTTTAGACCATCTTAATTACAGAGAGACCAGTGCCGCGTGTGTCACTAATGGGGTTAAAGTCAACCCTTATTATTCGTCCGTAAGATGAAATACGTACAATAAAATCAGTACCGCTTGCTATGGACTTTTCTAAAATCACACGATGTCCTAACACGTCAAGAACATATGGAAGTTAACAACAATCGCTAATAAAAAGGTGAGAGGTTTAAAGTGTAAGTATGTTAAAGATGGGTCTGTACTCTGTAGGTACAATATCTGGACTTCTGTATGTCCAAGAACTACTTTGAACACAACACCGAGAGATATTGGCATATCGTTAGCTGTGTCCATATAAAATAGTAATTAAACTACACATGTGTGTGCATTTATATGCGAAAACCGCACACATTTTTTAATTTTTTTATCGTATGTGTTTACTAAATACTTTATTCTGTATGCGTGATTACACTATTCGATGTTCGACGTCTTTGGATCTGATAGATAATACATAAAACAATGAGTACGAAACCATGCGCGTGGCCCGTCGCGCCGCGCTTGGTGCTGTTTTTTTCTCGTGTCAAAGCACCACTTGACCGGTTGGCCTTTGCTCGGAGAAGTGCCGAGCGGAATCGCTAAACACTGCACTTTGCACAACATATTGTGTATGTTTCTTGTAACTAGTGATGCAAAAGCGAATCGAAGCCGTGGGATTGATTTTGCCTTTTGTTTTGTCCGGAACTGGCAGATCTTAATCAATGGTTACCGCGGTCTGTGGACAAGTGTAGCAATCATAAATGGGATCCTAGCGAAGATGTGCAGAATGTATTGCCACTCTGGATTACTAAAGTAAATTTCGTCTTATAGGTACGGGTCTGAAAACCAAAATAGACTTTGTCACCGCGATTTAAAGTTACATAAGCAGCCTGATTTAGGGTATACTTAGCTGTTGTGACGATCTCCCTACCTCAATTTAACCGTAAAATTCCTTGCTTATAAGGACTATGTATTTTCCCGACTTTCAAGAAGTTATTTTTAATTAAGCACTATACTCAGATGCAATCATTCTACCATAATTTGAAGACATTTTTCCACATGGTTTGTTGCTACAATCCATTTACAGTCAAATGACAGTTAAATAATAATTATGACTTTAGTTAGATAAATAATGGCACCACCTCGTCTGCCAACTTTCAAACCGCAAGGATCTTGAAATAAAACGGTTAATAGTTAACGAAATATTTTATTTAACCATTTCATAATATTATTTTAGTACACTCATACAGTATAAACGAAGCGAGCGCGTAACTGTTGTATCAAAATAAATTGGAAGTCGGTGTGGCCATGACTTGAATCCAAAGAAGGAAAAGAAATCAATGTATTTTCATAACCAATATTAAATAACAGCATGTTATTGTAATTTATTGCGAGTAAACATAATTGCAATAATCACGGGGATTGCATAACGTCGAAACCCGAGTTTAAAAGGGAGCGCAAACAGTTTACTGAGACAATTCGATTGCAGCATCGGCGCGCCTCCCGAAACGTCGTTATTTACGATAAGTGAGCACGCCGCGAAAGCCAAACGGATACTTTTTTTGGTATTATATAAATACGATCAATTCGATAATTTGTTCGCGTGGCTGGTCGTATGTACGTTACGAACTTATATTTATATGTGAGGCTATTGAAGCCGTATCATCGATGTCGACTCTACTGCCGTAGTCGTTACGACTAATTCGATAGTTCGACACTGCTCATTTTTTGTTTACGGAGGGGGAAGGAGGGGAATCTTCGTAAAGATTCCCGATGGGTTATGTGGTATTTGAAATCACTAAAATCCCCCCCGGCATCCAACCGGCGCATATATCTTAGAGAGGATTAGGGATCGACACGGCCCTGCAAAAGGATTGTCGGATAAATTACCGGGGGTCCACTGTAATGTACCATAGAACGAAAATTTACCATTTCCGTGGTATGAAAAGAGTCGTAATATCCAGTAAGCATTACGTATTCGTAACAAAACAATTCGTTTAACAAGCCATTAGTTAAAGATATGACCGAAGTAACTTAAGTACTATTTTATATTTTGTGCTAAGTATCTGGAACTAATAGTCACTTAGGCGTATAAAAAATAGTTTCGACCTATCAAATATACATAAGTAAAATTTTATAAAAATCGGTCAAATAGTTTCGTAGGAGTACCTATGGCAAAACTAACACAGTGACGCGATAATTTTATAATATGGTTATTTCGCCTCGTATTTTTATCGATGTTAGCAAAACAAACAAATCAGTCGGTCTTCCAATAAAGTTGTTTCGTACATTTTTTCATATCATTAGCGGTAACGATGTACTGGTTTGTGGATTATTTGTTTGCGGCTACATCGTCGTAAACTTTTTTGGCATTAGCTGCAAGTACCAACCATCAACATAACCAGAGAAATTATACTGAACATAAAATTAATTCATTACCAGTATACATTTTTGTCATTAATGCCTTCCTAAATGTGTTGAACAACACAAATTTACTTAATGCAATCTTTACGAACGTAAACTTTGTTTACGAACATAAAAATTGCATTAAATTTAAATTTTTAAGTGCGAATCGTATTTTTTGTTCGTTTATATGAGCGATTTGAATTAAAATTAAAATAGGCTAAAACTGTGCGTGGATGTGTCGTTGTTAAGACGCTCTTAAAAATTTAATTAAATTTGGCCCAAGACTGCACAAAACAACGTGCAAGCTAAGCAAAAACTGATGGCAGGATCGATAATTCGAAGACCGAATTTTATGAGCTCTTCTGTGCTTCAGAGGGCACATCCAACAGACGGTCCCGGTTGTTATAACTTGAGACAGTAAGCTTTACCAGGTGTGACCGCCTTGGGTTGTATGAGAAGTTAAGGTATTTAAAGTAACCATTAAATCATAGCGATGAACGACAGAACATAACCACCTGAATTATCATAGACCCGAATTTTCAGCCACTGATGAGTTGAAGGCAGAATAGGTTGACGATAAAACAATGCAGTAGTTGAGTAGCGTCAACGGCGCACGATCTCACCGCGCCGTGACGCTTGGCTGGTCGACGGCTCGCTCGACGATCATAAACACTTTGAAATAATAATAAAAACCGTTTTTAATTGGTCCACGAGTGAGCCCGTACGTCGCTCGTGACTTGCTAGAATTACGAGCGGGCGAAACAATAACGACTAACTTAAAGTAACATCACATTGAGATTTTATTGTATTATCGTATGGCTGGCAAGCCACGGCATTTAGGTGAATTTTTTAATGACCCAAATGGGATCTTATGAAACGGTTTTTTGGACAATCGATGAATGTGGCTGCAACCAATTTACGGCCAACTAACAGTATACTCACGGGATACTCATACCGGAGAAGAAATATGTACTCCATCGCGCTGTTCCGATATGAATTCATAGGGTTTGTGGTCAATACAGTGACGATTGTCTTTATGCCACCAACTACCTCCAATTTAGTATGTTAATAACTGGTAACAAAGGACAACAACCTGGTATCAACGGCTTGATGTACTGTCCGAAGCACGGAAGTGTCCATGATATTTTGCCACTAGCAAACAATCCCATTTGGCGACCACTAACTTGCGACTAGCGGAGTAACATAAATCTTTCGATTATATGAGTTTAAAACCACGGAGTATGAGCCATTTGCTCTGTGTAAAAAGAGTTAATTTGCAATAAAAAATACCAGGCTGTAAGTATAGTTACATAGGCAGGTATCTAAATGCATTGTTGAGGGGAATTTGTAATATGATACGGGTACAATTTTTACCACTTAACTGGGCTTTGATCAAAACCAACATTTATTTTAATGGATTTTTAAATATCTTACAAATCAGTGAGATAAGATAAGCAACAGATTTAAAGTATGCGCTGAATCCATTTCCGACGTTCTAGACCCATGATAGAAGCTATTACGTAATGAGTGACCCTGTCTAATATAAAAATCTAGGTTTTAGCCGGTTCTTTGAAGCAGACATATTTCCTTCTCTCTTCGTTCGAGTTTATTTGGTGATTACGGAACTCACAACACACGTTCAACACCCGTCGAGTGTTTTTTCGTTTCAGTACGCTACTTCCAGGTTGTTGGTATGTGTCGCTTACGAGTGTAGGAAAAATTGTTGTATCTAAGGAAGCTGGTGATTCATCGGATGCAGGATGTTGCCTTGGACTCGCAAGGCTTGCCACTCAGACTCCGCCGGTGTACCACACCTGTGTAATAATAATGTTTTATTACTGTTATTCTGGGTGATTGTTTTAAAGATAACAATATGTGGATATCATGTTTCATTACTTTTATTCTGGGTGATTGTTTAAAGATAACAATATGTGGATACATAACAGTATGTAGGGAGTAAATAAATATTATCCGTTGTTACTGGGAAAATTCTATCTGCGAGCTTCTTTCCTTCTACTTCAGTTAGGGATGTTCTGAGCGTTGGATAGTTTGGCTATCGAAATGTGTTTGTAAAAACCAATTTCAAATAAAATTTATGACTTAGACTGACTTAATATTGTTTCATCCATCCGTCCGGAGGTCAGTTTGTTCGATTGACGGCTATTGTAATAGAATAAAAGATAGTATGTAATAACAACTCGTGGTCTTTGATAATTGAGTCTTTAGTGATTCATTGAATCTAATTTCTAAGTCGATTATGAAACAATTAGTTATGTACTTTTCCAGGTATAGTTTAATATACTCACATAGCGTGTTAACGTTCTTAATAACCAAAAAAATATTTAGTATAATTTTAATTAAATATCACAAAAAATACTTTATGCCGAGCTATATGTAACACAGAAAAAAAAATGTAAAGAATAATAATGATTGATATGTTCCGTGCGTATATTCATCAGTTATTTTAAAGACAATTTTGCTGCCTTATCGATAAGAACCTCTTCGAACTCCCGATAAAGCTGAGGAGCAGTGTTTACACTTTATAACGCCACTAGTACTATTAATAACCGTGACGTAACCCAATTACAAGAGGTCAATAACTACCGCACAAGTGTATCATTATAAAGTAATTAATAATAACAACATCTCTATAAGATTTGTGTTGGTAACGGTATTCTACGTAGACAATTTGAATGTTATTGTTCCCGCAGGGTCGGAATTTACGCGGGAAAACATTTGTGGCACACTGATTTTCCCGCGAGTGAAGTTGCAGTCATAGCTGGTTATGTATAGTTACTAAGAGATGGTGCGTTGATTCTCATGTGAAGCTAGTTATAACAATAGTTGCGAAATATATAGCAGCAAAGATTGTTTGTATTGAATAGACACCGAAACTACTGGTCAGATTTGAAAAGCTCTTTGTCCATTGGATGCCGATATTATTTCTGATGAACAAAGGCTACTTTTGACCGCAGAAAAATGCTGCATTCCTATGGAAAGACGGGTAATAGTTACAAATAATTTTATTAACATAGCAAAGCGACGTTTGCGGGGTCAGCTAGTCACTAATAAGCTGGTCCTACGCATCCGACTAGGACATACGTTGGGGAAGTCTTAAGTGTTGCAGATTGTACTATAAAGTTGTAATAAAACGTGAAAGGAACATGTTTTATGTGTATGTTATCCATGCTATATATAGACGTCTATCGCAGGAGTGTATTGTGCGGGCGTTTATTATTATCCATCCGATAACTGACCGCCCTCAACCTTTCCGCGTATATGGCTAAACGTGTCGAATGAAATTTCTCGTATATAAATTTTATCTTGTTAATAGCTTTGACCTGCCACTTCTCTCGTAATCTAGCTGTTGTCTCAGTCGGGTCTAGATAGCTATGATGTATCATTGCGCGACATTCCATTTTTGAATATTAGATACTAGGCCAGACTACTATTAGACTCTTTCGCCGTTTCTTCTCCTCAATGACAAAGCACCTTTCTGAAACGGTAGTAGAAGCAAAATATGACGTGCATAAGAGTATCAAGAATACCTATATGAATAAATGATTTTGAATTTGAATTTGAATTAGGCGATTGCGCAGGAGAAGCCCTGGTGCGTTTATTAGAGATCCCGGGGCTTGTCCATATGTGCCGGATGGATGCCGAGGGGGTTTTATTAGGTAAACAAAATTGATGGGTTCACAGCTGAGCGGTTGGTCTCGATTGTGACCGATCGACGAACTTAGCAACGTGGGATAATTGAATGAGTCGCAGTTATAGACAAATTCATGATCGCTTAGGTGCTTCAAGTCAAATTATACAGCCGGTTAAGAATTATGCACAAAATATTTTGGTATGTGGACTGTACTGTGGTTAATTAATATACTACTAATTTACTTAGTAACATTGGATTTCACTCGAGTATCTATTACTGTTCCGATTCCGTCTTTACATCGAATGTTAAGAATCTTAAAGTTAGGCAAGTTAAATTAAGCAAATTCAAAATTATTTAGTACAAAAAAAATGTAAAGGGAATAAAGTTGATTTTAAAATTGAGACATAAACAATAGTTATATTCATCATACTTAACTCATGCCGAAAACTCAGAGAAAGTAGGTATGTATGCGAAAGAATGAAGGACTGACGTGTATTTAAATTTATAAACACGCTTTTTGTTAAAGCAGAAGTTACTGAGAGATAAATGTAAGCAGCATTCAGAACGGAAACAGTGACAGTTAAAGAGATAGATCAGTTAAGTGTGTAAAGTTAATTAAATGAGAATTCCCCCGAAGACCTTCGCGAAGGCCGACAAACAGGTTCTGAAATCATACTCGACACATAACTGTAGTTATTCGTTAAGGTGACACATTAAATTAAACGAGTCTACGCGGCACGCACTAACTATACTCACGATAGTTTTCTATTTGTGTTATTCTGTCCTCTATGTTATTAATATTTCGCAGTAAGTTTATTGTTGCGGGCAGTTGAAAATGAGTAAAAAAGTCAAAAGTAGTCCTCATGACTGCCGACAGAAATTAAAACTTAAAACTGTATTTTTAACACAAAATGATTTCTATGCATGTAAAGACATTTTGTTTGTCTGTACATGTATATACATACAAATTTATACCAAGTTGTTCACCCAAAAAGTGGAGAACCTGCCTAACGAAATTTTTACTTCAAAATTACAATTCTAATCTAAATAATCTACAATATTATATGTTGTTGTAGTTGACACTTCACATAGATAAATTAATCTTGTGGTACTGCATTTGTTAAATTGCACTGAAATTAGAAGACTCAAAATATTCAAATTCATTTATTCGTAGTAGGTTTTTACAAACACTTTTTGAATGTCAGTTTACGCCATCGCCAATAAATTGCATTATATTGTACTGACTGCGTTAGGTGACGATGAAGCGAGTTCAATGTTTTCTCTTCACTCGAAAAGTGCTCAACGAACCGAAATACTAACTTCGAGAAATAAATGTTTGACAAATATAAAGATGTAATATGAGATGTTGTCGATGAGAAATATAATCAGTCAGTAAAAGAACAATTGCAATTGCACTGTACCATCGGTGTTACAGTTACATCAATCAAACTAGTGGACCGGTCAGATGTGCAGTTGCGTACTTTACTGCAAAAACTGTAGCAGATGCTCACCGCGAACTTAACTGCCCATCTTGGGCAATCAATATGGTTCCGTTACGTAAGGGCGATCCGAGTCATTAGGTCTCATCAGCTCCAAATGTTATTAATTTATATGCAAACAACAATTATGTAGCCCCTCTCCAATGGTTGTTATCCACAAATATTAGATACCAAATTTAAATAAAAATGTTATCCTGTTTGTTGTTAATGGTATCGATTCGATAACTTTAGTCATGACATTGATGTTATATTTTTGAGTATCTATTGGTTACTTAATAAGTAATCAGAGATACTAAGGATAAGCAATTTCGGGGAAAAGAGCGGTATTTTCAGTTTTCGAACTTTTAGATTAGATTGATAGAGATAAGATTTGGATTGTAGGTTTTACCATCTAAATTGGATCCCAAAGTAAATCCGATGCAACCTTATACTTGTATCTTATACACAGGGCCTCTAGACAAAAATCTTAGCGGTAACCGTTCACGCTCACGCCATTTTAAAAATGTATGGTAATGAGAGTCCCTGCGGAATAGTTTTTGGCGTGACAGCACATAATCTCTCCGCAGGAACTGTCATTACCATACATTTTTAAATAAGCGTGAGCGTGAACGGTTACCGCTAAGATTGTTGTCTAGGGGCTCTGATCATTTAATATTGAGTGATTAAGAGAGTTTTTTTATGAATTAGAAAAGATGCCTCAGAGTTAACTATACCACAATTTCATAATTAAATCTACACATCAAGCGGCATTTGGCCTGTATACTGGAGTGGACCCGACCTATTTCCCATACATTAATCAGTTGTTATGTTCTCGTATTTCTATATAAGCTCGCCATCCGTGACACAGGGAATTCAAATAACGAAAAGTGATTGTGAAAACGTTTTTATTTACGGCTAGTAAATAAAAGTAGTAGTTTCTCTACTATTTGTTTGGACATTTTGCTGCTGGCCCTAGCGGCATTTACAGCTTCAGACGGCCAGAAATTAGTACATTAAATTATTATTTAGTAGTATTATTTTTTGTCTGATCAATGTCATAAATTGATGAGGAAAGTAATGTGATAATATAAATGCGACCTAGGACCTTCCAAATTATTTTTTAACATTTTGCACATTTTCTACATCTTTATTATCTTTTTTTTTCAATAAAACCGTTTAACAATACATTTTTTTTATATACGTATGATAGGATGTCCGCTTGTTTGTACTGACAAATATTTTAAATATTAATATGTTTTATTATTAGCGCCATTTTTCCATATTTTTAAATCGTTACTTCATCTTCTTTCAGGTCTTGTAATAAGCAATTCTAAGGCCATAGTCTACCAAGTTAGCCAAGTGTAAATTGGTATACTTTAGTCATTGGATAATAATTTATGAATGAATCTCAAGTACAAAGAATTCCTCACGATGTTTTACTTCACCGAATCAAATTAAATACGTCCATATCTTAAAAAAAAATGCTATGTGTAGGAATCCAATTAATTTCCAGCTTAACCCACTTGGCTACTGCTGCACCGGTGCATTGGTGATCTCAAAGCTTCCCCGAATAAGCCGGATGCTAAGGAGCTTTAAATGCCAACCCACAATCATACCACATTGCAGCGTCAAAATGTAGTCAAGCAGTGACAACGTATGCAAAATAACGACTACAAAATGTGGTACGTGTGAATATTCCTATTCAATTTCAATATTAAATATACGCCCGACCATGGTGTGGTTGTAGTCCTGGTGTAGTCGTGGTAAGTGTGGACTGACCCTTTCCCTTTATGGGTGAGAAATCCCACACGACCCGTGAACTTTCCATAGAAAGGTTGGGTATGTCTCAAAAATGTCTCCCTCCCCGATAAAAAAAAGCCGTCACCATTATTAAATCGCTTCTTGCTAACAGTGAAACAAGTTAACAACGCCAATAACGTATCCTTCAACGCGAACAGTCACACAGAGTCCAATG
>DWPQ01000513.1:0-16135 GCA_018251795.1 Perichares adela | reverse complement strand
GGGTGAGCTTACCCTATTGTGGCTGTCTAAAACTCGCGTGAGCATTTTATTATTCGACACAGGCGACGTACGTATCGTGACTTTTTACATGCATTCCCTATGGTAACAGTCGTAACTAGCCACCATTTTATAATAATCACACGAATTAATATAGCATAGGTATATAAAGTCAAATAAATATTCGATAGGTTGTTAGCAGTTTTATTGCACATGCACGCGCAGCTTCAACTCACTGACTAGGATGCAACGATGCATAGTTAAACTTGTAATAACTTATTTAATAGTTTTTCTTATAATAGGTACCTATGTTATATTATGGCAGGTTTTATATTTACGAATAGTCTTTCCGCACAGCATAAAACACGTCAAAATCAACTTCGTAGTTTTGCGTGATGCTTCAACAAAAATTTCTTCTCTGTTTGTTGAAGCATCAATAATTTGAGTTATGACACTTTCCCATGGTGCGCCAAGAACTTTATTATTACGGACACGTTCTAGTTAAAGTTTTCCTATAGTAAAGATAGATAAATAGCGTATCTAGTGAACACATATGTTGTGGACAAGCGGCAATAATTTGTATGGCTACTGGGTGTACGGGAGTACCAGACCGTTATGGCAAGGCAGGTTGCCGCGCAAATGACCATATTTGCGAGTGCGACTAGTATGGCTCAAGGGGAGTGGTCTTTAGGACAGATATGAGAACTTTGGTACTAGAACACTTTCTGTTCAAAACGCTTCGTATAGTTTTTTGCTAATACCTTAACCTATTTTCATACGTTGATACATAGTATCAATTATCAATAATCATTATGGATATACGGAGGCTTTTGATTGCAACATGAAATTTTTTAACTTATTATTTTAAACACCAAAAATCCCATTAAAGATATTTTCGTATGTTAAGTATTGCATTTATTTAGGAAATATTAAATACATAGAGATACAAAATACTAGGAAATTTTACAAAACGATCGTACAGAAACATTGATGAGAATGCCCCTCACGTTAGAGTATAAAATGGTTATCATGGACTTGGTAAGTCGGTACACGTAATAATCTACTGATACAGTAACAGAAAAAAGTTTGCTCGGCAACAATAAAGTGATCACTTTTTATGCTTCAAGCTCACAGCACGATCAGTTGCGTCTATTGTACACCACTCTTTTATACTTTTTACTTGAATTTTCTGTTTATTTATTTTTCACTGTAATTTAACGATACCATGCAGTTGCTACCATCGTAACGGTGGAATCTAAACTAACAAAGCGCACCGGATACTCAGTAGGTGTTATGTCCATATATCATGCTCATTCGGACGTACCAAATTGTAGAAATGTAGTTGCTGCACAAGTGCGAATTTGAAAAGCCTCACAAGTATTATCTATATGCATAACAGTTATATACATATTCTAAGTAGCTGCATTCTCATAACAAAGCAGACTCACTGGACCCGAACAGGTCATCTACCTACAGAATTAGTTAAACTCTTTTCTACTACCAGTTCATTCCACTCATTTAGCTCGTAGCTCTAGAATTCCATCGAAGTTACCAACCCCGTTAAGTTTCACGACGATCAAATTACCTATTTGGAAGTAATCGGACATATACATAAGGTTATATAGAACATGCGAATAGCCAAGTTGATTCTGAGAACTCGCTTTCGTTCAATAAACTGGACCCCTATACCAGTGCATTTGGCGACCGTATTCGCAAGGCTTCCCAGCGCGGGGCTTGTGACCGTTAACCGCCACCTGCGGACCGTGCCACCGTGCCCACTGAACCGAGAGCGACGGCCGACCTGACACGTGTTGATAGTTTCCATGTTTTTATAACCCAAAAACACAAAGGACTTCCTCTAATATTCAAATTGCGGTTTGATAAGTTATAGACAGCATTTTCAATAAAAAGTTTCAATTTATAAATAAACATTGGAACAGGGCCTTAACTCTGCAGATTAAGTTAAATTTTACGTGATTAGAATTCAAGTTTTGGTCTATTTCAATTTAAATATCGTTACATTTTTTAATCTGATAAAAGTTAATCCCGGTTAAAATATTTTCGTAATTAATTTATTCTCAGTGTTGCCTACGAAAAATCTAGCAAATAATTAATTGCTAATTGAGAGCCAATTCGATATGTGCAATTGTAACATAATTGGTCTTAAATATTTATCAGGGTACCAGATCTGTCAAAACCGATCATCACGGTCTAATTGAACCGTAATGAATGCGTTTATTTTGTAGAATCAGAGCCCAGCTTAAGAGAAATTGTTTTTGTGTCAATGGTACGTGATCGTTGAAGTTAAGCAACTCCAAGCCTGTCGATAGTTCTTAAGTGTCTCGGGAAGCATATCGTCGTAACCCATCTGTCCCTGTTATTATCATAAGATAACAGTTTAAACCCTCAGTCTCAAGTCATATGGCAGCACTTTCGACTCGACTATTATCCCCTTCATTTATAAACTACAGTTGTGCTTTATCATTACCTCTATCATTACGCATCAATTACGATACATACGATCCCTACATCAAACCGCTAATGAGTTACACCCAATTCAATAACCTGTATTACAATTAACTTTCAAATCATGTAGACAGGAAGTCAACAAATATAAAAGATTGAGGCAAACAGATAAAATTAATGTATCTTTTTCAAGTGCTTGCGTAACTATCTATAAAATTAAACATTTGGGGTGCGTGCGAATGCATTCGATTTATCGTAAGTCAACAGAAGCGAGATACCGATATCGATTGCCGACGGACGTTTGCGTTGCGACAGACGTTAGATACTTTGTCGCTCGCCTACTAACCTTTCTACAGTTTACTTACTGATACACTACCAAACGTGTACTGTCTATTTGTATTTCTATGACATGGAATAAGCAGATGCTCTGTAATCCCTCTGTTCAGATGTAGTTTTCTATGATAAACTAAATAAAGAATTCCATTCTTATATGAAACTGATTATGGATTGGAATGGAATGCATCAGATGCCAACTGGTAAAGCATAAGATTTTATTTTATTGGAGTTTGATTCATATATAATACTGAAACAGAAACCAATAGCCGATAAAGGTAAATATTGCTTATTCACGAATAAATCGCAAATAATTCGAATTCAGTTGCATGACGCAAAGTAATTTAGAGGAAATGAATAAAACGACAAGTCAGCCCATCAATTGTTTATTCTGCAAGTAATTCAGTTTTCAATGACACTGTATAATTCTCAGAATGACTAATTTATTACATGGCAGGACCACCAACAAACGGTTTATTCCGCCGTGGAGCAATTTGCTTCAAGCGAACTTGTACTTCTGGAAAGAGTTTAAGGGCAGCAACGCTTAATACATACAAACAACTAATTCATGAACGCAAGCTACATTTACGATGTTAATTCGGTATATCATTTAAAATTCCATTTGTAAGTGATAGGGGTTCAATCGTTTAAAAAATGGATTTTTATTCTAAATGTGTTCTGAACGATGTTCTAACATTGTCATTTTCTCACCATATTGGTATTCATCGAGTAACTTACGTCACCTAAAGGAATTTTAAAATATATACGGAGTATTCAATTCAAATTCAACATCATTGCATAATTTGGGTATTGTGTCACTACACTATGCACGTGATATTTGCTGCTACTGCGATTCAGAGTCGGGTTCCAATAATGCACATCATACCGCACAAAAGTTATGTGCGTATAAGAAATTGATTATCATTTGTTTTGGAGAAGCATCGTGAAGAAACCTTCATACCAGAGAGTTCTCCGTAATGTTTTCGAAGGAGTATAAACCCTGCCCATCCACACATAGCCGGCGTTAAATCTTTTTAACGTGAGAGGAGACCCGAGTCCAGCAGTGGGCTGAAGATGACTTAAATATACATTGCCCGCCGAGAAAAAAGTTTTAAAGTAACTTTGTTTTTGGTTTTCAAGTTTGTTTTTGTTTCACCATATAAAAAATGAATTATGCATGACTTTCGATAAGAAAGCACGCAGTTCGAGTCCAAACTGCTGAATATGGTGAAATTATCATTTAAAGAGGGGCCTGTTCAAGATTATTTTCGACTGCCTTTTACAGTTCACTTTATTTAAATATATGTTTAAAAATATTAAAACAAAAGGAATATTTTTCCCATTCAGATATTCTTGAAACGATACCAAATTTAGAAGTAGAGTTTTACTTACCAAATCCCATCAGAAGTTATATCACGTATATTTTCTTAGTTTCCTGAGGTGAACCAAGAAATTACCATCATCATCTGGACTTCCCTGAATATTTCCGTATCATCATGCTTACCATAATCTATATGTATCGTAAGAGAGGTTTGGCAGACTTCACGCTCGTCGAAAAACAAAGAGATTCAAGATGCTATCCTTCACCAAAACAAATGACAACTTTTGGATTCGTTTGCGTTTCGAACTCACACCCCTGTTTTCGGCAGTCTAAACACGAAGCTATTATGCTAATTATTCATTAACCATTTTTGTCGTGTTATATTCTTATTTCAAATCCTTGAGTCTTAAGGCTTAGACAATTAAGTAACTGCAAATTTATTTAAAAACAAAGATTATATTCCTTTCTTGTACCAATGTTTCCTCAGAAATATCACGTTTCCTTAGCTGCCCTAATTTCGGGCGTACCGCGGAAATCTTTTTGATGAATAGCTCCCGAGGATATCGTAAGTATGATGACCCAGAATATTAATCTTCGCTTGAATTCCGAACCTCCAAATATATTACAAAATAATTAAATGCAAATGACTTCAATTTATTGCTTTCTTTTATATCCGTAACATTATATGAATTTCAAATTACTTTACTCATGCAATGTGTAGCGTTAAGCTTATCGAATTAAAATTCGACTTTGATTGACATCTTAATTCACGCGGAATAGTCTCGATCATAAATTACTATTAAATATTCTGACCGAGACCAATCAAACGGCGTGAGGAGGGTTAATGTTTGATCGACAATTTATAGGAGCGATTTAAAGCACCTTTTTGTTGCTGTCACAATTTTTGACCGCGTAATTAACATAAATTTAAATATGCCTAGTTACATTTGCTAGCTTTTATGTGTATAGTCTACAAAAACCATGCATATGTTGGTAAATGATTAATATCACTCATAGACAGACGTGCACGTACAGACGTAACACCAATTACCGACGCGTTGCCGGCAAATAAGGTACCGTGGAATATAACACCGCAAATTTACATTTACCAACTAAATTAAATTAAATTTGAGCAATCTACTTTAACATACATTTTCGTTATTGTTATGCAGTGTGTAATGCGACAAAATAAATGTTCTCATCTTTGAAAAGCTTGTTTAAAAATTATAATTTTATTTAACTCGTTTGTATAACTGGTTCTATACAAGTTATTGCTTCGACTCGTCTACAAAGCTTTGCAATCCGACTGGATTGGATATTCAAAATGTTAAACACGCTTTCGCTGAAAATGTCGAATTTGACAGGGGCTGAAAATACCCTGTTACTCTGAATATGGCGCCAAGCCAAGGCAGAGTTATTGTAATGCAAATGAGGTATGATCACGTACAATGGGCCGAGGGAGTTGGCGGGATCTCGATCGGTATATAAACGTACCCGAACCGTGATCTAACGCTACCACACGTGTTTGTATGCTAACTGGATACAAAAATGCAGAATTCGCAAATATCCGTTATTAAATTGTTTCATTATTACTTAATGAAAAAAATATATGTTTTTTTCATTTGTTATCTGCACTGATATTATACATGTAACAGGGACACATTGCATGTTTATTTAAAACTTAAGTATCTATGCTCTGTATTTCTATAGTATTTTCATTTAACTGTAACATTTGAAATAGAGTATACTCTGTTATTGTCACAGAGGACATCATTTCCTTTTGTGATTTTCTATCTTTCTGTCCGTTCTTATTTATGTATTTGTTTTTGTGTTGTTTTTACTACATTTATAAAAGTAACAATTTGAAATGCAATCTGCTAAGTCTAAATGATACCTTATACAATTGAATTTATCGCACCTCGTCTACTTGATTGATTCTGTCACATTGTTAACGAGAAACATATCTCATATTGTGCGTTTGACTTCAGGAGGTTATGCGTTTGATTTTTCTATACTAATAGTATAAACAGGAAAGATATGATTCTTTGTATGTTATTTTATTTGTATTGAATAGGCTCCGAAACTACTGGACCTAACTGAAAAATTATTTTGTCATTAAAAGCCGACATTATGCCAACATATGCTACTTTTTACCGCGAAACCATACTTTATTCCTACGGGAAAACGGGTAGTTATCTTTTATATGGCAAAGCAACGTCAGGGGTCAGCTAGTTTTATAATAAATTGGATTACCTATTCATAAAAACATAACTTTAATCTTGTTGATTTGCGGTAAGCTTTCAAGTATGTAATTTTATCCCCTAAAGTACCGGAGTGTTCCAGTCAGTAAGAGGACAAGTGCCATTAGGACGCTGTAACTTAAAAGTTTGAAAACATTCGGATATCGTTCGACTTGGTTGGCTAAAGTAGATTCCGCATCGATTGCTTTAGGAAGACCCTTAGCCCGCACTCAGTTTAATCCTAACGATATTTATTTATGGGGTTAGGACTTCTACCTGCCTTACTACCTCCCTTACTTGTGGCCTGATTTACATAAGTGGCTTAAATTATCACAGTCCTTCTAGAATCATAGATTTTTTTTTACGTGAGTCGTTTTAGTGTCGAAAAATCAGTAATAAGCGCGACATGCACTTCCTTACTGACTAATAACGCGTCAATGATGGCTTTAGTGTTACAGATGTCCATGAGCAAGTGACCACTTACCATCAGGTGGTCTATGCCCGTGTGTCGGCTATTGACATAAAAAATGCCCTTTGATTGTGCTTATACAAAGCTTGTGGGCGATATGTAATCACAAGTCGTATGTGTATCATCCGGAATGTGGGTGTAATGTTTCGAGTATTCACTTGGGCAGTGAAAGCAAACATTCAACACCAGAGATGCACCGCTTTGTGGCGCCGACACTTGACACCTTGGCCTTCGCAACTGAGCTCGACCCGGCCATTAAATACTGGGAAAGTTATTGTCCATTCTTTTGTACAAAGAACTGCATTGACAGCTTGCATAGTTGCAGATGCAGCTTTCCACTTTGGTAAAGGGTACGTTTTTATTGGAATAGAAGTACTGAAAGGGCATGCGGTTCATCTGGCGTTAAGTGGATATTACAACACATGAACATTATTGACAGGTCACTTGCTGTATTAGGCCCGATAAATAATCCTCTTACATGATGATGATAGTCAGGTTTTTTACTTACCTAATCAGGTCCATACAATTCAGCTAAAGTCCACCAAAGAGCGAAGCGCCTCGTGTTATTATGTCCACGGGCGATGTTGACCACTCAGCATCATGTAGCCTATGGGGCACAAATCAAATCAAAACATCAAATTTAATTAACCATACATTGACAGTGAAATAAAATACGATTACAGGGCTGCATTCAAGACCTCGTATTCGAAAAATAACTTCGATTTAAAACTCACATTCCAAACTCAAATTCCATATAAGTCTATAAGTATTTTAAATTATCAGCTTAACATACTTATTGACCTTTAAAATTATCGAGTCCAGTTTCTAAGTTGAAAAGCCAATACTCATGAGTACATTGAAACAGAGCTCTATTATTAGGAAAGAATGGGTCGAAACATAACGTTGGAGTCAGTTGTGTGGGCGTACCCGATCTGCCTGTCGTGTACGACCGTTCGATAGCTTTTAACTTATAATACTCTACGACTCAAACTTCGGACTATAGAGACTGCTATTAAAACTTGTTTAGAAATATTTTTGGGGATCATCCATGGAACTGTTTTAGATTATCAATACTATCACTCGAACGCGTCTAAGGGTGAAGTGTATAAAACATACTTATCTTTAGACTAAACTTCGGTTTGGAGTGTGGACAGTTTGGGTTATTTGTGTGATTTTTATAAGTCACGAAAGTTGTTCACTCGAGATATACTCAAGAAACACAAAAACTATTTTAGCTTATTCTTAAAATGAGTCAAAGTGCACTTTATAGATCTCAACATAGTTCTAATACAGCTTTGTATAAAAACACGTGACCTCCAATGATATTTTTCCTTTAAATTGAGTTTGTCCTTTAAATAGTTAAATTGGATAACAGATTAAAAGCTTACAGAATAAATGGCCTAGTTTTAATACACTGTGGTTGTAGCTTAGAGGACTTTTAATTTAGATAGATATGTTTTTTTATTCAATTCGTTTCGCATACTTGAAAGACGTATAATGTTGAACGAGGTCTCTTGTACCTCGTTATAACTTGGGACAAAAAATCTCTTAGAAATGTTGACCGCAGGCCGGTCCCTTCCTGCCGTGCCGTTCGTAGCTTGCCAATACGTAATATGAAGTGTCTTTAATAAAAGATTTTCCAATTACACACTCAAGCTACTTTTTACCAAGATTTTTGAATATATCATAATATTTAACATTCATACAAAATAACGAACCTAAAATGATCGAATCCGTCACGTAAATAAACCCCTGCTCATGCCAGAACCGACGAAGCGATTGTGTAGCGTTTTTCACTAAAGCAAGCGCCGTATGATTGCACTAGTGACAGCAAGGATTTACTAGTAACTATTAGAACACCTGGTTACAGCTCAAAATAGCGTGTTCGGCGACATTGGACGCAGAATTGCGTCTGAGCTATACGTACATACTTTGTCATTTCCATAAGTACTATTTATTATCTATTCCGTGCAAGTTTGAAATATTCGTGACAAGATTAAACTACCAGTGACCCGGTCATGGTTAAACGCGCCTGTTGTTATTAATTACATGCCATAGAAATTTATAAAATAAATTCATAATTAGGTAAATATGAGAATGTTTCTTCGGTAATTTCTCTTTCACGGTATTGTTTTCACGATTGCGTTGATATTTGTGCATAATATATAACCCATAAGCTATTTGTGCAGGGGAAGCACCAGTGCATACACTTGAGATCCCGGAGCTTCTCCATCCAGAATTCCTACATAACCCTACACCTTTCTACAGAAAGGTCGGGTATCTCTCATAAAGATTTCCCCCCCGATACAAAAAAAAGTTTCAGGTGAGTAGGTTCATTTCGAAATAGTACTTTATCATAGAACAGAAATAAGGGTAAAAGAAATAATCACCAGTTTGATTATTTGGATACAAACAAACACGGTTTTAAGTTTTCGTGTATATAACAGTTGAGTTAGAATTAAAATTGATTAATAAAATTACAATAGACATAATTTCATTGGTATTCAGTATTCACCGCAGTCCAACGCATGTTTCCACAGCATTCAATCAGTGAGCGCAGCGCAATATGCAAGAATATCAATCAATGGAAATCGACTCAGCTGCAATATCACGGTCAAGTTCAATAACCCACAAGCCCTCGTCTTCATTTACGATAAATAGTTTTATGATTTTAACATTTACCACGTTCCTAAATGTCGAAAAATATTTGCACAATGCTCGTTCGTGCAATGTTAGTATAGCGTTCATTTTAAAAAGGCAATATTTACAGATTTTTAAGTAGGTGAATCGATTACAGACAGATAATATTTTATCAGTGTATATTATATCTATAAATTGTTATTCGTAACTGATAACCGATTAGATAATGAATGACACTTCGTCGTAACTCTTAGTATTATTGTATTGTATTACAAACAATAATTTACCTGTTATGGTTGCAATACTGAAAACTTTAAACTGTGGAAATGTGTCAAGGATATGTAGGTACCTTTGTTTGGAGAATCGCTTTGAGTCGTGAGACCACATTTTCTATATCATTATATTTGTGTTACCATTTAATCTTCTTATTTGTGGCTACAACAAAGAATTCTTGTCTTTATTTGTGCCGTCGTTTTTGAATTTCATTCAGATGATACCTCTTTGATAAGGTCTGAATTGACCTACGCTGATGTCGTTGAATCACTCTTACGAGTACATTGTGGTACAACAATTGATCGCTGATGTTATGCGTATGGACGGCTTCAAAGTCTCGTTCTTCATAGCACAGGTCTATCCATATATTCAGCACTATAAAACACTACTCTATCGGGCTACTTCTTTTACAAATAAATTTTTCACAATCACATCCTCGCACTAATATTCTCTTTGTCCAAAGTTACATAAACACATACGCACAGAAATAGACAGTACTAAAACGTCTGCTTAGTCCGGAATTCGACCCCGGATATAACGGAAAAGGGTCACTACCAACTAGGCTGTAGGGTCTTTTAACTTATAGTAAATATTTACTTCAAATAATGTATACTAATGTCAAATACAACGCAGTATAAAAAGCTGGCATACTCCGATGCTTGCGCAAACATCATATCATTCGTAAACAGATAACATACGCATCTCAGATTATCCTCAAAGCGTGTTACCAGTTTGATCTGCCTGCACTTTCATTTTTATCATTATCACTATACTTTCGGTTGGAGGTGCATTAATGTCAAAACAAATTAACGCTTTGCATTTCGTATACAGTGTAGTTACATGCCTGCTTTGTAATATCTTATTCAAATTACTGCTCCGCACCGGTCACGTACATAACTTGACATAAAAATTCTCCAAATACGGTGACGCCACATTCTTTACAGTTCATTTTAAGGCCAACTTGGATATTTAAGAGTCGTGATGAGATCTCATCGCAGATTGTTATGAAGAAATTTTCACAGGGACAGAAATTCTCAGTCATTTTTTTAGTACCTTGGCCCGAACTTTTAATTATAACCTATGTTTATAGGAAAACATGGCTGACTAGAACATAACTTCATGGTCAGTACTATCAGTATTTGGTATCTCGTGAAATCTTTGGACGATAACCGACCTTACTATAAAACGGATTTGGGATATATGTGATTTTTGCGCATTTGTTGTTTATGAAAATGCTCCGGTATCTCGGGTGATTTGAATACCTAAGGGATAATTTAACTCGGATATATTATGACTCGAAAAAGTACGTTTTAACAATAGTTGAATTGAATTGAATTGAATACTAATGGAAGAAATAAGATTTTCTGTTTAACATATGACCGGATCCAATATAATTATATCCTTTATTATAGGACAGATCAGTTATTGAAACAAGCCATTTAGACTACTGCCATCCGTTTCTTGGATAACTATGTGTTATTAGGTAACTTCTTAAAAACTTATTCTCAGGTTCCAATTCTGTAAAAAGCTGTATATGTGATTACATTAAAAAATCTGTATTAATAAGCTATTTCGACTTCAGTGCTCTTACAAGTAGGTAATCCGTAGGGACCTCTGCCTTAAATCCCGTCAAGAAACCGTTTAATACGTCCGTCCACCTCTGAGTGAAGGTCTTAAAATGCTTTTACGTTATTACCACGCATTACACTTCGTAATCGTCGCGTAGTCAGTCGGCTCGCATCCAATCGTGTCGAACGAGTTTCTTCCACGCTACATAATATTAAATAATAGGAGACGTAATCTACACGTATAATCTGTAAGCAGGGCTGACGTAGTGGGTTGAAAGTCGGTCTTCTGGACGGGGGTCTGGGTTCGGATGTTCCTTACTCCTTTAGTTTTTCAGTTATTTGCGTATCATAAATAAACGAATTGTCACTTCATCGAAAAAAATCATTTTGACGAAATATACATGGCATACCTAAAGTTCTCCAGAAGGTTTTTTAAGGTGTGTTAAGTCTTCCAATCTGTACTCAGTTAGCGTGGTCGACTATGAATTTATGCCATGGTAATGTGACAAAAGACCCGAAGCCATGGGACAGTTACCTATAGCTCATAATTATGGTGATACGATTTATTATTATGTTTATGCGATTACAAGTATTGTATCGCAAAACGAGGGTTGTGAGCAAATTTAATTCTTGTAATGTTACCAATAAAGACCAATTTACGTGCTTGACAAGCATAAAATTTAAACCGACGCCTAATTTACGTAGCGAAAATTTATCGCGCACGTAAATTGTATTTGAATTAAATTGAGTGTTGGTTAAGTGAAAGCTAGTAGGTACCAAGTCTAAATGTAATTGACTCGACAACGGAGGGTTGTATGATACGGTTGAAGAACAACAGTAAATTATTTACGATTTAATTTACAGCCATATTGAATAACAATTAACCCCTTTATAAATATCACAGTCAATATTGTCATAGTTCTGAGCTCAGGTTTCACTTATTTAAGGGCTTAGTCCTTTAGTCCACCATTCAGGCCAAATGCTCATCACACAGACGTCATACCTTTGAGAGTATGCAGAACTCTGGAATATACAAGTATGCCTGGAGATTTGACCAAAGCAAGTGATAATTAACTACAAATACGCATATGATTACGGACAATTACGGGTACCAACTATAATCCTATAGGGGGTCACTGAGTTTTGAGTTACTGGGAAGTCATTTTAAACTCAAAGATTGGAATATTAAGTCATTACTTTAGTCATTAGCCTAAAGGCATTTTCTACCAGTCAACCCTTGGCGTAAAGGTTTATAAAAGTGAATGTAGATATAGAGAATATATGTCTGTTATGTACTCTATATACTTTACACACTTAAATATTAAGTTTTTGTTAAGTTACGATTAAACTGTATCGTTCTCCAGCGTTAGTTAGAGATCTAAACGGAATAAGTCGAACGGGTTAATATACCTACTCATTAAATGTTATAGAACTGTATCTGTTAACGTTCCAAAATCAAAACGGGTTCTTTTAGATATTACCTAATGTTTACTGGGTACATAACTACATACACTCGTTTTGTACAGTTAGCGCGTGGGCGCACTGCATTCATGCGTCGACACTAGCCTCCTTCCGATACTCCTACACGTCTTATTGTAATACTTTTATATTTTATCGTTATCAATTTAATTTATCAAATTTATCAATTTATCATAATACAAGGTACATGTGCACTTGTTTAATCATCATCATCGCATTGTTCCATTGGGCACGGATCTCCTTCGAAGATAAAAGGTTAACACGTAAATACAAAGATAGTTATGGGTTGCATTGATTAGATTGTATAAATGTAATGAAATTTTTCTTAAATGTTTTTTCCATCCAAGAACAAATTTCAATTTTAGTACTTTGACCTAATATGCTCTTAAGATCAGGTTTTGGTCATATTGCTAGAATAAACTTTTTTACTTCACTACAAATTACCATTTTTTACATTAGGTATAAGAGTTTAAAATCTTATAATTGGCGTAATATGTAAATAAAAGTACTGCACGCGCCGAGTTTAACACCATTAAAATACCACACGGAGGTTTATTGTTTTGCTAACAATACACCAAGGGGTTCCTGTCCCATGTCAAAGTTGATGAAACTATGACGGCTATTGTAGAAGCACGGTTCTGTGACACTTTTGGGTTCTAAAACACTAAATCACGTGTCAAAGTTAATTCCAGGCAAACGAGCATGATTTTCCTCCGAAAAGCAGTCCCATGTTTACTTGCAAAAATATAATGAATTCATTACATTTCAATTCGTAATTATATGTTTTTAATTTTGTACATAATTTAAGTTCTTAATCATTTCCATACTCCATATTACCTTATCATGGAACAAAATTGTAGTACAACATTTAAAAAAGAAATCTTTTACGTTCTTAGGAAACTGGCTTCAATTTTTACACAGGATTTTCATAACACGAAGCGTCTAATGACGAATCGTTTAAAATAAAAATCTCAAATGGAATATTTCCGCCTCGGTCGCTGTAATTTAAGAGATCCGTTTAGAGATCAACCTTAATATGCACAAACTACCATGATACTCCTATCTAAAAATAGGAGTATATGACTTGCAATAGAAGAAAACCTTGAAATGTTTTCAACGGTGAATTCAGTGATATAATATTTCAAGTTACAGTTTTATTATCAAATCAAGGTGTAAGTTATAATTTTTCATTCATTATACATTTTGCGTATGAAATAAATGAAATATAATATTTTTTGCAACATTCTTTAGCAAGATCACACAGAGCGAACTTGATTATTATAATTTTGTTTCAATTATTATTTATATCCTTTATCAATCACTATAGACAGTGATTAAAATTACATAACATACTCGATTTCTAATCTTACAATCATCCAGCTATGTAAGTATTACCATTATTATCCATACGGCAAATAGAAACTAACTAGAATTCTGAGGATAATTTTATACTTGTAATCTAAAAGCTACTCATAATATTTCCAACAGTATGAAGTCCTCCTATTCACTTAGTCAGATATGCAAGTCTATCAATGGAACTAAGAGTGTTTGAAGAGTCGGTTTTTGTAAAGTCTGCACACGAAACATCTTCACTTTCGTTATGGATGTAAACATTTTGTTGTTGCATGCGCTCCGCCCCAACTTTACCAAAATAGCCGTTTTACCGTTCCTTAAAGTAATCACACTGCATGACACTACACGTGCTAGGTGTGAATTGAAGAAAAACATGCCTTACCACCCTCTTATTATTTTATTCCGAGGCGGCTTGTAACAATAAATTCATCTTTATTCCCTCGCACTCTAATGACATGAATGATTATGTCTAATATGCTATCGTTGGCGTTTGATGTTAATTTATAGTTGCACTGACCACCCACAATGGGTGGGAAAATATTAGCTTTAAATGTATTTTACTCGATATTACAAGAGCTACAATTTTGCTGTTTGATAGTGTTTTTGCATGTGTTAAACATTTAGAAAAATTCAAAAGTAAAAGGAAGGTTAAACAAAATCTCAAAGATATATTATCATGAGATATTAAATAGACAGAAACTCTTTGACATAACTGATAAACAACCCAAAATTATTCACTGGTACAATTGTGTTTTCTTACGATGTGTGAGTTCATAAAATTGTTTTAACATTGTGAGGAATACTTAGATACCCAGGTTCAGGATCATTTACTGTACATTAAAATATTGAACATAATAATTTAAATATTTTGTCATTTGTATTTACACACTGGCAACATTGTTGTCTATGCTTCTTCTTGGTTTTGGTTCGTGGCCATATGCACGGACAGTTGTAATAATTTAGTTTTTTCATTTTGTTCTGTGGTCAACACATATTATGTCATTCTAGAATCAACAGTAAAATGTTTCAACACGTTTCATTTGCTGTGTCCAATTCTTGGCCGCAACATGTTGGTGATGCATTTGGTTTCATGGACTTCCATGGGCGCTTACCATAAGGAAGCCTGCTAGTTTATTGGCCATAGACAAAAAAGTACATTTATAAAGTTCCTGAAATTTAGATTTTATAAAACACGCAAAAAATATATTCCTAATTTAAAAAAACTTTCTTTAAAAGGCACGCAAACGTTTCATATGTTTGTAAAAATTACTTTTTTATTTAAAATCTATTTGTAAGGATAAATATGATGAAATGCTCCGTTAATGCAGTACTAGATTGTATGTAATGGTAGTACATAAAATAATTCCATTCACTTATCCGGTACCACTGCATCTGACCATAATTACCATTGTGAATACATTTGCATCTGAATAGAGTATACCGTTAAGTGATTATGACTTGAAGATGTTACCATAACTTAGCATTCTAATTAATACGGATTAAATTTAGGCGGGCGTTGTTTGAACTGTATGCAAACATTTATCAGTGCGACTTCTAACCTCAGATATGTCGTAGAATTTGAGAGTCGTGCGATAACCTACACATTCCATTATTAAGGATTATTTTGAAATCAGTCATACAGCATATTTTAATTAAATAGATAAAATATATGAATGACCTATCCATGTCAAGTGGAACACTACGTTCTCTTGTGTATATGAGTATGTAACCTATCTTAACTTAGAAATAAACATTTGAATACTCAATGAAATGAAGTGATTCCATCATCACAGTGTTGCCGTGACGATGTTCTATGTAACTGGGTCGTAATACCTGTATAAAATATAAATATCGTGAGTACTTTATTTTTCTCGAGGGGGAAACCTTCGAAATGTACCATGTGCCGTGGGTGCGACATAAGGGTATGTGGGATTTGACCGTACTAAAACCCCCCCGGTGGCCTTCCTCAGCGCTAAGTAGAGAACTCCGGGATCTC
>DWPQ01000512.1:0-16139 GCA_018251795.1 Perichares adela | reverse complement strand
TACCTATGGCAAAGTCATAGATATCGATAAAATAAAAAAAAAAGAGTCCGTCCGCCATTTTCATTCTTTTCTCTATACCTGCCGTCATATGGCGTATTAGTGCGTTCGTTTGTCCGCCATATTAAATGAAATCAATAAAATAAGACAAAATGTCGCCTTACTAAAGTGCGTGAAAATAATCCATCAACATCCTATTTTTGTGTGATTAAATCATCAAGAGGATCACAATGGAGAATTCCTACGGTGTGGGGGTCGTTAACAGATACGCTCTTTTTTTGGACGACGAGTCCGATCCTCTTGATGCGTTAAAAGCGCGAGAGCAGGCAAAGGAGCTCAAAAAGAAGACCAAAGACGCCGAAAAGGAGAACAAGGGCAAACCGGAGATAAAACCTAAGGGCGGCAGCGTCGTCACCAGGAAAGGAATCAAGGAGACCCAAAATGTGAAACCTCAAGATATCAAAAGCGGTGAACAACAAAAGAGCAAGGGTCCTGCTCGACCTAACGAGCGCAATGCGGAACGCCCACCGCCGCGCCGTCGTGAGGAGCGGCCGCAGAACGGAGCCGTTGAGGGCAAAGACGGTGCGCCGCGACCCCCCCGGCGCGAGTTCAGTGAGCGCAAGCCGAACTTCGAGCGCCGTAACTTCAGCGAGAACCCTGAAGGTGGCGAGCGGCGTGGTCCGAGACCACCGCGTGAACCTCGCGAGGGTCCGCGCGGGCCGAGGCCCGGTTACGATGCTCGCGGCAAGCGCGAGTTCGACAGGCGGTCCGGTTCTGATAAAACTGGCGTGAAGCCCGTCGACAAACGTGAAGGTGGCGGTCCTCACAACTGGGGAACTCTCAAAGACGAGTGGGATGAGATGAACAAGACGGGTTCGGAGGGCGACGTCGCCGAGGAGAAGGTGCCGGACGCAGCGGCTGCTGGGGACGGGCAGCAACCGGAAGTGGAGCGCGTGGCGCCGGCTGAGGAGGAGCCTCGCGAGCTCACCCTCGACGAGTACAAGGCGCTGCGCAACGCTCAGCGTACAGCGCCGCAGTACAATTTGCGCAAGGCAGGCGAGGGCGAGGACCTCAGCCAGTGGAAGAACCTCGTGATGTTGGAGAAGAAGAAGGAGGGCGGTGAGGACGACGACGACGACGACGAGGAGTACGACATGGCGGACTATCCGCAGCGCGTCGGTCGCCAGAAGCGCGTGCTGGGGATCGAGTTTACGTTCAGCGACACCGCGCGGCGCGGCGGCACTGGAGCTCGCGGGCGAGGCCGTGGTCGCGGCCGCGGAGGACCCAGGGCCCGCGAGGAGCCCCCGCCCGAGGAGCGCCCGGCCCCGAGAAGCCCCGCCGCGCCGCCGAAGGTGGACGACAGCAAGGATTTCCCCTCTCTCGGCTAGACTCAGTGAGCCTTCGCTCTTCTCCCCTTTTGAAGTACGATAGAGATACAAATTGAATATTGTATGTACCGTTATTTTTGAAGTAAATATACAAAATATTTACACGAGTGTGTATTATATTACATTGGATTTAGTGCATTGTGACGTTGATCGTCACTGAACCCATGTTAGTCTGCGATGTTGGGTTCGCTTCTGAAGTTGTCATTACGAAGGGTCATTTGAAATGCTCATTGTTGTGCAGTAATGAAGGGGGGAGGATAACTTTAAGTTTTACCTTGAATTTACATAGCTACAGTAACGCATATGATTCTATCATAACAGTAGCTTCTATCATATTGTAATCACATCAGCTTATGTTTAACTTGAAGAGTTATACGGATAAGGTTTTTAAATTTACAGACTGTGACACACTATAATGAATTAACTCCGTCACAACTTAGTGTAGAACTTTCGTGAAGAAATAACCCTTGTTGCATTTTGTATCACGAGTTTGTGTTGACAAATGCAGACTTTTGAACTGTAAATAGTTATATATGTTAAAAGATAAGGTCTTAACAAGGTTGATTTTGTTGTTACACAAACTTCTTGAAAAATAAACATTTTGTATGTGTGATTTTTTCTTTTTTTTCTGTTCTCTACGAACTCTATAAGTACTTGCAAGAACTTGATATTTCTATGATAAATGTTGCCTTTAATTTCCTCCCCCTCAATGAGACATGTTATCACTTATACATTTGGTTTAGCTATGTTTAGTATGTTGTAAGTCTGATATGTCCATTGGATAGTGTTGCATGTGGCTAACCACATCGGGAACTAGAGTAATAAAACCACAATATGTAAGTAATATTGTATATTGATGTGTTTGTTCACTTTCACACAAAAACAAGATACTTAAAATTTACACAATAAAACAATACTCAATGTAGTTAAATACTCAACATAATAGATCTATTACTTTACTTATAAAAATAAACAAACTTACACTTGAATGTTTACACAAGTACAATAAATAATTTATTTACACTTTAAAATTCAAAATCCAATGCCGAGGCTACACAGGTTCATTGAGAGAGTGACTTCAGACTCATTTGATTTTATAATTTTGAGCATAATACATCTATTAACCACAAAGTACACAATTTCTTAACCCAGAGGAACATCATTTAGTACATAAATTAAATCACAACATACACATTCTCAATATTAAATATTATATTTTTATATTTACACGAAGGTTGCTCAACTGCAGACGTGGGCAGGCGACGAGTCGACGACGCTATTGCAGTGTCGGTTGCAGCCTAAGCAATAATCTATTAGCTGACTAGGTAGTGCTGTTTGTAGTTTTGCGGAATGCAGTAGAGACATCTAAATGACCCAATAAATATATTTTTCCGTTGCAGAAAATGTTTAATTCGTAGAGTTCAAGCTTTTCGCTATCGTCTACTGGTTTCAATGAATAAGGATTTCTTATACGAAAATTTTTAATTAGTGACAAAAAAGCGTATCAACTAATTACGGGATCCGTGCCCGCTTCACAGCCACAATATACTTCGCTTACATGAAAAGCATAAATAAAAGTACAAACTTCGACAGATACGTGGCTAACTTATCGATAGTTCCAGGCACACCTACGTCGCTACGTACTGTATACCGAACGGGTATCGTAATAACACTATCTTTGTCTATCGGCTACACACAATTGACTATTATTTACACCCGACGACAGGCTCGAGGCCGGGCTGACACGTCAGGGACACCACGACACCGTCACGTCGGTCGGTGAGCCACGTTTGATATCTATTAAAATCTTTGGATCGTAAAACGAACTTGAGTAAGTTTGTTTCGCGTCAACCTAGCGCACCCGAGGTGGTACCGCTGCATTCTAACGAGTCATTTCATACCGATTATAGTTTCTTTTGTCGCTACAACTTTAAGAAGTATTCAGCAGTGGTAGGGTCCACACGAGCTGGGCAAATGTCAACATTTGAAGGTTATTAACAATATTGTTCAAGTATTTCCATAGTACGACAATATTTTATGGTATTTGTAATCCAACTTTTTTTAACTATGTTACAAAGACAAAATCATTTTATACATGGTCTTTAGCTGCACTAGAGGTGTGGCTCATGACGCATAAACTTCTTATCATTGAACGTTAAACAGCAGCTCAAACTATATATATCGGTACGAAATTCCTAGACAAAACGCTACAGCACAAGTAGATCGGTTGGGTTCATTCGATGCCGAAGGTGTTGGTCTCCTCGACGGCGAGCAGCAGCTTCTCGTGCAGCAGCTGCGGCGAGGGGTAGGGCGGCAGGTCGAGCCGGTTGAAGCAGGTGTGGGCGCGCGGCAGCGACTCCACGCGGCCCCAGCGCTCGATGCAGAAGCGGCGCGGGCCGGTGGAGCCGCGCAGCGCCGAGAACCCCTCGTACGGGATGGACGACGTGCCCGTCACGAACTGCACCAGCCGCAGCCGCTGTTCGTTCGTGAATCTGAAAATAACGTTTACGTTACTTTATGTTCCTATAACTTCCTTCACCTGTATGCACGGAGCCATGCGCAGTGCGTTCACTTTTTAAAACCATTAGCACACAACTTGCTGTTTGCGATGAAATACGATAAATATCAATATTAAGCAGGTACCATTTACGTTTAAAACTTGTTTGATTATACCTATGTTATATCGTTACATTGATTGTATTAGATATTTTTCCTTAGAGACTTAGGACGAATATATTTAGAATATATCTGAGATATTTATTCCGTCCTGGTAAAATTATCTGCTCCGTGGGACAATGAATACAGGCTAACCTATTCGGGGTCATCGTTCAAAAGTTTGTAAATTATTGCCATAAAAATAAATATGGGTGGTGGTATGTGAAACGTTTAATATTTATTTATAGTTTTAAGTGTTTTTTGTCGTGTTATAACAAATACAATGTTTTCCGTCTGAAAGCAGACACCTAAACAAATAAAATTTGATTACACATGAAGTGAATGACAAAAAAAATATTAAAAACAGTTGCGTTTTGAACCGTTTGTAAACGTAACGATAACGTCGAAGTAACGGTTCAAACTGAAGTAACATAATTCTCGTTCGGACGCATTTCAAATATCCGTTCGTCGCTCGCTCTTCCTAATTCAGCTATTTGTGTCGGTGGGGAATGTGGCGCGTGGCCGTGTTTATATTAATAACTTCGTTGTCGAAAATGCGGAGGTGCCTTACTGTTTCGCGAGATGCTTAATTTTTTTTTAATGCGAAAGTAGCAAACGCGCATGCGGTATAATACCTCTTACGAGTTGGCTACTGAATCACATGTAGAATCAAAGTTTTACTAGCGATCGCTTACATACACTTTGCTACTTGGATTTACTTAGACTAAAAGAAAAAAGGATCTATTTGATTTCCTAATGAGATCCACGGCATTAGACTTGTTAAGAAATAATTTTACAAAAAAGGTTTTTAGACACAAGACAAAGTTCACCGCTTGAAAAAGTGCCTGCCACGAGCAAGCCTGAGAGAAGAAGCGGAAATAAAATCCACAGGAGCAAATTTCAGTTTCAGACAACTTCATCATAATAACTCTTTAACTGTCCCACGATGGTCAAATGTAGATGGAGAGACAAAAATTGTTTATCACTTATAAGTATTAAATTCTAAATTGATAAAATCATACTGTCCTATTAAGTTGGTATGTATTTAAAAATTGGATGATGGCTGAAGCTAACACCGACGGTCTTCTCACACTTTACGAGGAGTGTTTTAGGCGTACAATGGTCATCATCCAGGTGTGATTTGCACAATTCTCTTCCGAGAAAATGATAGAGTTCTCTTTAGGTATACAGGTTCCCTGTGATGTTTTCCTTCACTTATCAATGTAATTTTTTATTGTTTAAACTAATCGAAAATACTATTGCTACTTCAAAATAGTCTAGCAAACGAGTATGTTTCATGACTTAAGTATTTCAGGTGGCTTCATTCATTTGAGATCGTTTGTAGTTCTGATCCTTGAATGTACACTTGAATCTGTCTGAACAAACAATGTACTTTTCCAATGTTGTTATCTCTTCACAAACAAGTATCAATACAATTCTGTTATCGTTAACTGCGGCCGTTGACCACAACTATGGTACGGCGACCACTTGTTATTATCTCTATTAAATTAATTATAAAAAAATATGTTCATATTTTTATCGTCTTTATGACAAGAGAATGGTATAAACTCACATTAAAATTGTTGGTTACTCGAGCGTAAACCTTTCCTTGAATATAATGGATGCCAATGACGAATCCTTCACTATATCATCTTACTTTATTATAATTAAAAAAAAATTGTATAATCATCGGTTATTTCATAAAAAAATATATCTATTTCTAGCTGTGCTATGTGAAAATCAGTTTGTAGCAAAGTTTTTCCTGCGTAAATCCGAACCCCACGGGAAATCTAACATAAAATAATTAAAGCCTATATCATGCGCTACAACCTCCTCTATATTCCAGTGAAAGTGCCGTCCAAATCGGTTCTGTCGTTTCAGAGATTCAGAGATTTCAGAGAGAACAAACAAACAGACAAAAAATTAAAAAAAATGTTATTTTAATATATGTACCGTATATACATACATTGTTTTACATTTTCGAAGGTGTCTGAAGCCTGTCAATTTGGCCATCGTGGTGAACTATGGCCCATACACCTCACATTGTGAGAGAAAACTCGAGTCCAGTAGGGACGAAATTTTATCATTTGTGATAAATCAAATTTAATTTTACTTAAATTGAAATTCACGTCATATTTTACCGTATTTTTCTAAAATTATTGTATCTGTTCGTTGCGTTAAAACTGTGCAGTGACTATTCTATAATTATGGGTGCACTAAGTATCATAATTGTTGTTATTATCAGTAACAATTGCTATTTCCTTTGGTTGTCTTAAAGAAATAAGTAATAACTAAAGTTCTGTTACAGTCCAAACGATAAAAATAACAAGTGGGTTAATAATATGTATTACCGAATGTTATTAACGTCGCGTAAAAGTTGTTTCACTTGACACTATGTAAATCTTGTATTCATAACCATTTAATGATAATTATGTACATTTAAAATTATTTATTCACGTCGGAAATCAAATGAAATTATACATGTATTTTTTTTGTTTCTCTCTTCTTTAGTGTTCAATTTTTTGTTTTACTTTTGTATTGCTGCAATTTTATTTTTTGTATTGCTACAATTTTAATTAATATTTTATGTATTTAATAACAAAGCTTTATAGCCTGTATCATAATAATAGCTGTAATAGCCGAATCTATCTTTAACCATTTTTGACTCAAAGTTAACCTCATCTGTTTTTAGTGTACTCTACTGATCGGCAAGACCCCGCACTAGAACCCTCTGGTTATGTTCGGCTGGGTTGTTCATCACTGAGTGACCACATGAACATGATGGCAATGTTCATTTCGGTGTAGTTTCTTATCAGTCTGGTTTCTTGGCCTACTTCTAGCTATAAGTTTCTACTACTTGATTTTAGATATAACCGTGAAACATTTTACTTGTTTCGGTTGTGCAGAACCAGTATAAGCTGGTCTTGCACTTCCTACCCGACCGACAATACGTCGGTGATGTCTTTCTTATTATGCATGATAGGTGGCGGTGGGTCATTATGTGGCTTATCAGTTGATTTGTCGGCTATTAATATAAAAACTGTGGTAATTACTTAAAACCTCTTAAGCTTCTTCTTCAGTTATAACATTGATATATCCATGTGCAGTACATTTACAGTTAGCTTCTAAGCTAATGGAATGGATTTGGTTAGTTGTTAATATTTTACGAGACTGACAGGCTACGAGGGCGGTAGGTGTGCGGATATCTTGCATAGTTATTATAAATAGAGTAGGGAAGCAGTAGGTTTGCCTGTGAGCGCGAGTATCCAACAAATAAAACGAGGAAAGAGAACAGAGCCCCTAGAGGTTTCTGGCGTGACAGCACATAATCTTTCCGCAAGTACTGTCATTACCATACATTTTTAAAATGGCGTGAGCGTGAACTGTTACCGCTAAGATTTGTGTCTAGGGGCTCAGAAAAGAAATCCTACCTCTACTTGTCTAACCACCACAAAAAAATGAAAAAGATAAGAGTGCCTTGTTTGCTATTAAGTTTTTGATGGATATGTATCCAGGCTGGCTCTCCCAGTATAATAAACACTTTTGCAACTTAGATGTAGACAACGTCGGATTACCTCCCCCCTTCAGTATTGATAAAGTTTCCTCCAAAAGAAACAAAGTGATCCTATAAGGAATCAGTTTTTTCCTTTTGAGGTATGGAACCCTAAAAAGTGAGTCAGGAAAGTGGTCAGTGTATAAAGGTGGTTTACCTGTCGATGGCCTGCCAGAACCACAGTATGACGGGGTGGTGCGCGTGGTACCCGCCGCGGTACTCGCAGTGCGCGCGCCAGTCCGCCACGTCCAGCTCGGGCGCGCCCGCGATCACCAGCTCCAGCTCGCGCGCGTCGAACGCGCCCACCAGCCGCGGGTCCACCACCTGACGCACACACACACACACACACATATTATACACCTGGTAACTTAGTATCCAGATTATAAAATATTCAGCATCACAACCTATAACCTACCTATTAAGAGAGATAAGAAAATTAAGTTTACGTTCGATTTTCAAAGGAACAAATTAATTACAAAGTACCTACATCCTTTATTTATGTATTACGTGGAGTCTTTGTGCGTCTCTGCAGACATCTTTAGGTGGTCCATCATGTTCGGCTATGTGTAATATGTGTAAAATATAATATATGTGTATCTAGACTTTGACAATACAAATTATCAAGTTCATTACATATTATGTAACACAACATCTATAAGTCGCTGGTTCAACTTCGGCTCGAAGGACCAAGAATGGAATGCAATAAATATGTATATGTGAATACCTCGTGGAATCCCCGCACGAGCCACTCGGTCTGGTCGGCGACGCCACGCTCGACGCGCCAGCGCACGACCCGCTCGAGGTACTCCTTTTTGTTGCGCTCGGTGACGGGCAGCTCGCGGCCCCCCGGACGCAGCTCGCGCTCCAGCACGCGTCCGTCCGCGAGCCGCTCCGACACCGCGAACGTCAGCTCCAGGGACGACACGCAGCGCGCCGACTGTGACACACACACAAACACACATTACAACGTGTTCTAAGGCAGTGGACGGCAAACTTATTAAACAAGGAGCCAAATATGAACATTACAAACAAAAAAAAAGTGGGAGCCAAATCTGCTTGTTTACTTATACTTTTATTACATTAAATAGGTAGTATACGCGTTCTGAGGGTATTTGTGCCGGAGCCGCACTTAAGGACCCAAAGAGCCACATCCGGATTCGGAGCCGCACTTTGCCAATCACTGTCCTAAGGACGCGGCCACCTTATATTTGATGACATGGGCAGCAGGGACGTCTAGATGATGTCTAAGTAAGCAGTAGTTATTTGCTTTTTTACACATGACAACCCACAACATTGTCTATGCTTGAAAACGATACACAATTTTTGAAATATGTTCGAACATAATGTTTACGTAAGTAAGGGAGGTTGGGGAAAGGATTCTGGGTAAAAATGACATAAAAATCCTTCTAATAAAAAATTATAGGAAGCATCTGTATACCAAGAACCATTTTAATCAAATTTAAATGCATACAAAAACACTACGGCTTAGCCTGCCTGACTTAGTGTACTAGCGAGCGTGATAATATTACCACGTAAAGTTAATCTTACAAAGTAATAAATTGAACTATCTGGAAAATTTAGAGATATATACATATACAGTACCTGTAACCAACGCAGTGAGGCGGCAAACTGCGCGTCGAGCGCGTCGACGTCCTCTAACGCGGGCGGCAGCCGCAACAGCGCTCGGTACAGCGCACGAGTGAACCACGCCTCCAGCAGGTAGCCGTGCACCAGCGCCAGGCCCAGCACACGGCCGGAGAAACGGAACCTGAAATAACACCAGCGTTAGTATGTTTTTGAAGTGAGAACTTTTTTAGTCGTGTTGACGACTTTTAGGGTGAACTATTTTTAGGGGCGACGGCTCCTAGGTTGAACTTGCTCATACTTACATTTCTACAAATATCTTTATTTGTACAGTCAATAAAATAATACACATTAAAATAATTAAAATGTTATAAGATACCTTAGGTACACAAAAAGCGACCTTATCACTACGCAAATTATTCCAGGCAGCCTATAAGTAGAGGATACAATAGAATACATTAACTAAGATATAAAAATATTTTACACAATAAAATTATAATGTTTACTAAATCACAATATTCGAATCGTAATGTTTCTATAACTTTAAAATAGTATTCAATCGATTTACACAAGTATTTTCAAATCGATGAAAACGTACATAATTAATTATGCAGTCTATATTTAAAACCATCTGACTTGCCGCTTAATTCACACAATTAAGTTTGACGCAATCAAGTGGAGCATTGTACAGTAGGAAGTATTATTATGTGTCAGAGGTATTTAGGCAATCGCGTAACATTAGGAGACGACACACAGTTCACACGCAACCGTCCATTCACAACGGTTGACATATTAGGTTACTTTCTTCGTTCATACACGCATCATGCTGGGTGTACCTACACTGACATCTTTCATAATACTTTATTTAAGCTTGCAGACAAAACATTACATAAAATTCAATTTAAAAATTATTTTAGCGCATATAATTGTAGAATAGTGAATGATGAATTAGTTATCACAAATAGTTGTCTTGTTTCTCTTATTCTTATGCTGTTTTATTTGTTTAAACAATAAGACTGTACCTAAAAAAACATTACACACATTATTGGAAATAAAATGATATTTATTCAAAGTTGGGTCTACAAACACTTATCGAAAGTCAGTTTATGCCATTTGATTCAATAAAAACCTAATAAATAAGTAATTATTTTTATAACTATTTTGAATAGTTATAAAAATAAGGTTAATTAAAAGTATGTACCTAATTTAAAAGTTTAATCTAACTATACACTTTAGATAGATATATATAAATATCTAGTAGTCAATATTGTACACAAAAGGCAAGAAGTTGTATAATATAATTTAATTTAGTTGCAGACGAAGCAAACATGAGTAACATAACATAGCTGCAATACAATATTTTCGAACTTCGATTTGTATACCTCTAAAAGTCTGTGCATGTCAGTACAGCTGAGACGGCGCAGTAACTATTTTGACGGACACCCGATATTTGTATTTGGAGTAATTCGATCATTTTGGGACCGCGCGGCTGCGACGCAACTTCTACAACCGACTGTAACTCTATACATTTGTTTGTTGTTTAAACAATCGCGTGGATTTAGTTGAATAACATGTTCTCGAAGGTGTGTGTAGAGCGCCAACCCGCACTTAGCCAGTGTGGTGGACTATGGCATAAAACCCTCTCAGTGTGAGAGGAGGCCGGGGCCTAGCACGGGGACAGTTATATTTCTTTCTGATAAACATTTTGCGGTTGGGTCTAGTGGTCTTTACAGCTTCACGCGGAGATAAGCGAGCTCGGAATGCTCAAACAGAGAAGAACTTAACTAATGACGAGGAGGTGAAATCTCTTCGAAAAATTGGGGCTGAGAGCGTCCTAAGGGCACATCCTGTGGGAAGTCAGTAATAAACGGACCTTCCGTGTTTAGTGTTACGGACGTCCATGGGCGACGGTGATCGTTTACCATTAGGTGGTCCGTTAGCCATCGACTAATGATTTAAAAAAATACAAATAGTTTTAAGTAACAAAATTTATAATTCAAATAAGGATCTAGCACCATAACATAGTCAGTTGCTCAGCGAAGTGCACCACATGCACGAGACGTTAGCTTAGGTTAGGATCAACGAGAGATACAGATATACAATAAATTATAATAATTGATAAACAATTAAATTAGCAAAATAATAACTAATTATAATATTTAAATACGAACGAAAAATCACATCTAAAGTAGTAATGTAGGACCTAAAACTATTTTTAGGTTGATTTGTAATGTTAAATTGACAATGCGACACATTTTTTTTAATTTCAATATTTTCTAACAAGGATATAATGTCGCTACATTATTTCTATTCTGTTATTTACTAATCTATTAACATAGCACTTTCACAGATAAGATAGCGGCGTTAGAATAAAGACGGAACAATAACGTCCAATTATTTATTCACCCGTGTCTAATGCAAACAGTTAATTTATCTATACAAATGTAAACATAGATTTTGCAGTTGTGTCATTCTTGATATTGAATTAAGACGGACGACGTAAACGCGGTCGTCAGTTTTCATTATTACAGGCACGAGCCAAAAAGCATAGACAATATGCTATGAAAAAATAATTATGAGAAGAACTTTTAAATCGTCAAAGTTTATGGAATGACTTAAGTCATCGGAAACGTGGTCTGTGAATATTCATTATTGGAGGTTTTTATAGCCCTGACTTCTAGAGGTATGTTACCATCCTTCCAAAGTTAACGTTAAAAAGTTTTTCCTTATTTCTATTGCATTGTCAGAGAGGTAATAATACATCGCTTCCTTCTTACCGAAAACGCGTCGGTGATGCGTTTGACGTTGCAAATATCTTGCCCCCTAAATTAATTGTAATTATAAGTGTCACAATAACTTACTTCTAAATCATACCAAACAATTTTTTCCGAGCTTCGCCTTTTCAGCTTTCCTTGAATGTAATGTTAGACAATATTGAAACATGCATACTCACATTAATGTTACTTGCATGCTCACATTAAACTATATTATTACATCAATAATGTCATTTAAAATCTTAACCTTCATCATATTTTTTAGCTTCTATCGTAATTCTGATAATATTGATTACATTTTAATCAATAAACAATACAGTACATGTATATATATGTACGAGCCGATACCCGGCGATCGACCGTTCGAAATCGCTGTCCTATAGGGATCGTAATTGCTCAACACAACATATTATTTGTAAACAAAGCACCATGGGATCTGACGCACGGACACAATGAGCGGAAGTCCCGTATGTGGTGAATAACAATGACAATTAAACGCACTCCAATTGATTAAAAGGTGCAATGACCCGCCCCTCGCCGCGTGCGGCTCAATTACACCGGAGACAAATACATTCGAACGCGCCCTCAATAGATTATGTTAGGGAGTGTTATACAATCAATGAGGTGTACAGACATACTAATAAATAAAATTGTAGTGTCTGTTTTTAATATTAAAATAACAGCTTTTTATTAAATGCATATTAATATGTATACACGGTACATCTCTATGTGTGTCTGTTGATTCCGGGTAATCACTGGAACGGCTGAACCGATTTTGACGGGACTTTCATTCAAAGATAGTTGATTTAATAAGGAGTTTTGACGGGACTTTCACTGGAATATAGCTGATTTAATAAGGAGTAACTTAGGGTACTTTTTATTTTAGAAATCCCGCGGGATTCGATTTTATGCGGGCAAAAGTTTACGACGCATTGATTTCAACGCGAGCGCAGCGGACACAGCTTAAAATTCAATACTACCATTTTTTTAATTCTATACTTTAAATAATTTTAAGTATTTGACCACTCACAACTCACAGTTCAGGTATGAATAAAATTCCTTCATATGTAAACATTCAAATGTAATCACTTAATTTGGTTTTAAATTTGACAACAAACTCACGTTTACTTTGAAAATGGAAATTTAAAATTACTTATTCAAGAAAGAGGTTCCGTTATGATATGAGTTAAGGCTTCTACTTGACTGGGACCAGGACGGAAATTAATTCCCTTATGAATTTTTCATCGTTGACGTATGTCACGGACTCCGTAAGTGTAACTAGACGTCACACATTGCCTATGTTTAAAGTAGTTCTATGAAAATCTATATATGTATATAAAAATGAAACGACGAACAGCAAGTTCGTTAGTCTCGTTAAAACTCGAGAACGGCTGTACCGATTTGACTAATTTTGGTTTGGAATTAATCGTGGCAGGTCAGGGAAGGTTTAAAAGGTTAGTAAATGTAACAAAAAAATCTAGGAATATAGTAAATCAACAATTTTGTTTTCCCTTCCAAAACTATATATGTCAAACATTTCATATTTGTACCGTCGTTCATAGGCGGTACGAAGTCTGCCGAGTCAACTAGTTGATTATTAAAAATGATAAAAAATCGTAGTGTTAAAGTTTAAAGATTTTGTCCGGGTCAAATGTGGAGACTGGCTCATTTTTGGCGGGTATAAATACGAAAATCAGGCGGATATGAACAATAATAATTCGTTTCCGATCCCGTTTCTACCGCCATACATCAGTGATCGCGTTAATCTATATTTAACTAACCTACAACAAAATGACATCTCCCGCTAAATTCACACGTTGCCTCATTATTTTGTCGTCGTTTGCCTCGACTCTACTTCCTTTCCTTCATAAAATGTGATTAAAATGAAAGAGTAATATTTTTAAAACGTTTGCCGCAAACGGTTTGTTAGGAGTAGGCTCCGTGTAATCAAGATTTGAATGCGTGGCCATGTGTACTACCCAAGCACGTAAAACATCACTTTGTCAGATAAAATATATTTTTAATCTTTTAAGGTACACATTATAATCATTTCGATTACAAAAGTGTCTGCGATCTATGAAAGGAAGCTAGAAAATATTTTAATACATTCAGTAAATATTTGAAATGTTTTTGATACTTTGAAAGTCACTTAGAATTTTCATGTTATTTGTATTAGTGAATGTTGAATATTTTTATAAGAATACTAGCTGACCCCGCCAACGTTGTTTCGCCATATAAAAGTTGACGTAAAAAAGGGATTGGTGATTGAAAGGTGAAAATTGGAGGCTGTATGTATTTTTTGGTGTCACATCATTAAAAACAATATGTTGGGTGTGGGCCTCTCTTATTACTTAAAAAATAGTTTACAACCTATTCTCAAACCTACCGAATGTACGTACAAAATTTCATAAAAATCGGTCAACCCGTTTCGGAGGAGTTTAGCAACTAATACTGTGACACGAGAATTTTATATATATATAATGTGTGTTGTATCCGTTAGTGATCGTGTAACGTTAAACTATTTGAGAGATTGGGTTCATTATTATGCACGCAATTTATTTACTTTGTCGAGACGATTACTTTGTTAGGCCTGTAGGTGGTGCTGTGGGCAAGTTATTAGCAAACGTCATTAGTTTACAACACGATATGATATATTTTAAGATTTCTAGCTGAATAACAAAATGCAAGTCGAATAATTAAGTCACGTCTGTCTAGCATTAGACAGTTGTTTATCTTGGACGCTATTTGCTCCGCATGAAGGAAATTTGGAAAGCGCTACATTGCAAATCGAAACGTTGCATGGGGATTTCCATCAGGAGTACTTACGCTTTTTTTAGCTTCCAATGTACAGATTTAAATTGACTATCTATATTAATAATTCCGTCACGGGGTACGGTAGACTCGATCGCAAACTTATCTGAATTATTATAACATAAAATATTAAAATTTCGAGTCGACAACATATATCCGCAAAATTCGTTTAATTCGAGTATTTTTATAAATTCTAGTCGCCATATTGACTAATAACGTCACTGACACTGGATGACATCTTGAGTAGTGATTAACATAAGCGTGACATTACAAAGGACTATGTTGTGTAAAACGAAACATCTTGCCGTCAACATTAAGCGAATCCGCGATAAATATTATGTGTTTTGTTTGCCATAGTGTTCTACTTTGTCTGGATTACACATATGATGCCGAAAATGCCACATTTCATCCGAGCGAAGCCGGGCATTCTTCTCGTATTTCTATATTTTCGTCTGTCTATTTAATTTTAAATAGTATGTTTTATGTGAAATTTAAATTCAAAATTCCGAATTTTATTTATTGATATTTATTTTAATAAAAAATATACATATTTGAAATATAAAATTATTTAAAAAATATGTAATAATTTGACACAAGCCCCGTGTGTTCAGTATCAATATACAATATATGCTATACAATACAACCATGCACGATGCTCGTCTGCTCCAATCTCGATAGAATCATCATACACAAGGAAGAGAGGAGAGAGAATAAGTCACATGGAGAGGATATAACGGGTTGTCCTTACATGTCAATTTTTGCCAGTTCACTCTACTGTAAGCTGCGTAAAAGAAATTCGATCCAAAAATTAATATGCGTTTACTCTCCATACATGTGAAAGGGATAAAAAAGCTTCAGTACGGTAATGTGGATACGGAATCTATGGATATGAGCGATGAACGATGAAGAACAAACGCTAAACGAGGAACGATGAAAGCTGAACGATAAATTATGAACGATTGAAACGGTTTTAAGTTGGGGGATGTAAATTGTCACAAAAACCCGTCATCCGCCTTTAAAATTTAAGTGAACTGGTAATAGTTGTTATTAGGTTAAGAAAACAATAGCTAAACATTTAATAATCTTGCCTTAAATCTATATCTATATATATAAAATTCTCGTGTTATAATGTTACTTGCCAAACTCCTCCGAAACGGCTAGACCGATTTTTATGAAATTTTGTACTTACATTTCGTAGGTGTGAGAATAGGTTGTAAACTATTTTTCATCCCCCTAACTTATATGGGGGCCCACGTCCAACATGATTTTCTTTATTTTATGGACAATTATTTTTTAATATTTTTTTATTATGGGGCATCAAAAAATAGATACAACCCCCAATTTTCACCTTTCTATTACCAACCCCTATTTTTTTAC